>JAVQJF010031109.1:0-48730 GCA_036023855.1 Gadopsis marmoratus
ATTTATTTCTCTTTATATTTCCACATTTATTGTGATATTCTTTTATTCTTTTATTTACATATTTATTCTTTATTGTGGCACTCCTATCATTCCATAAGGGGAATCCTTCCGGTAAAGGAACTTAAATAATTCTTACAGAGATTTTTTTCAGCGTATTAAATATGTATTAATACGTTATATGTTGGATAATGTTTTGTCTAGCGTTTTTTATATAAATATTTTGTGTCTTCTATTTTGTTCAGGTGCATTTTCTCTGGTTTCACATCAAGGATGTCATCAAGAGCTATGAAATATTCGAGAGGTATGTGAAATATGTGAATTTACATTTTAACAAGACTTGAGTTGCTGTCATATCAATTTTGTCACACCCATAAATCATAAACCAAATGCAGTTTTGATATTGCAGTCGTGAAGAATCTCACCAGCCACTAAATAATATGCAAAATTTGAAATCTACATGCACCTCACATCAGGGCAAACTGTATAAAACACTGCCATGTTCTATTAGACGACTGGCCATCAACCTTCTTTTGTCTCTTCAGATTCGGTGTAATCCATGCAGTCTTTACCAACCTCCTCCTGTGGTGCTACGGTGTGGTGTCAGAGGCTGAGCACTTCCTGAACGACCATATAAGAAGAGTCACTGTCCTTGGCAATGAAAACCTCACTACAGGTAAAGGCCAAGGGGTCGATTGCTGGCTTGTACCTAGAAGAAAAGTACAATAGTCCACTTGAGAGCTCACTTCAATGGATGAAAGAAAGAGGAAGGAGAGAAGGGTCTGCGAGGGGAAGGGAGGTTAGCTCGGCAGCCCAGTGGGTCTTGTTTGTGTCGAGCGTCTCTCTATTAAGTTTCAGGAGGCACACAGTGTTGCTAGTGCTGAGGCCCCCTCCCCAGCCCTTTCCCCACACTTCAGCCACCACCACCCTCCTTGGCAACCCTCCGCTTGACCTCAGACGGCTTTGTCCCCAGGCCGCTTACTCCCACGGGTGCTGCAATTACAGTAACTGATACATCTAAGCCTAGAGTGGGGGGGTTCAGCTGCTCCTCCTCATATCCGGCTGACTGTGAGGCTGGCTGCACCCTGACTGTTGTTCCCTTTTTAATTAAAGGGCGCAGTACCATAGTGGTGGCCTTTGGTGGGTGAGGGGAGGGGGATCTCTAGAGGCAACAGCATTACCATAGAGTGCTGTGGTGGGCTTTACAAGGAGTGAGTACGAATAAAAAGTGCATTGTCATCAAAATCCAGCGTGCTCAGGTGTTCAGCCAATGAGTCAAATTTCAAATTCTGATCAGTTATAATATGGCTGATGAATACTGATCATCTAGAGGTAAGATAGAAAGTTATAATGGACTTTTGTGACTGCGAAGGGTAGCCCACACATTATTTGATTATATAGGCTGCTGCCATCAAAATAAGGCTCGCAGCCATAGCGGCCCTGAACAGGGTGACTCGCTGAAGGGAACCACGAGTCTTGTTTTCATGTTGTTTTAGCGCTGGTGTGTGCCGTTTGTGTTGTACTTCATGTAATTCTGCCTGTTGTTGCTGCGTGATGATGTGTTTAAAGTGTAATGTTTAACGTACTAACTGACTAAATACCATTAATAATCTTAAAGTAAGTGGCTTAAATGGCCTTCTTTAAGCCACTTGGCCCACTTTAGTTTGCTTTCAATTTAGTGTGAACACATGTTTTTCACATGTGCTTTTGTCTTCATTGTTGAGGTGATTTAAATTACTGGGGTGGCATTAGTGTATAGCAGCGATGCGATATTTCTGCTGCACAAGGTTGTGCTTATCTTTTCATACCACCATCTAATCGTTGCTCTTCTTCCTTGTGAATTACTGGATAATTTGACCTCTTCAGAACCTCTAAAAATGATTCAAATAAAACAAGGCGGGGGAAATCAAAAACCCTTTTTGGTTGAACTGGTAACAGTAGACATACAGAAGGCATTTTACAAGTAGACATTGCTTTGTCACAAAGCCAGAACTTTTGGGAAACACAGCACCAGAGACTAGATGTGTGTGCTCGTTGTACTAAGGCAATTCCAGAGGAGATTGTGTCTAACTGTGTAAATAAGAATACACTGGCGCAAAAGGGCGTCTCACCTAATAAACCTAATCTGCATTTCAAAATAGTTCTCTTGAAACATTTAAGATGAAACTGATTGGATTAGAAGGTTCTGTATTTATAATTTTTGCCTCAAGGCTTTCAAAGCATTCATGATTCACAATCTAAAATCTGTTTAGTTGAAAGAGGCCCAGACAGTATATTACTCTTTGACTTGTACACAACGATGCATTGACACCTTCTATGTCTATTTTCATTCAGATAAACTTGAGATCCTATGCATCATTGTCTATGAAATATTTATTGTTTATTTATTAATTCTATTTTATGCTTAAATTTATTCTAATATTCATGTTTTTTGGTTTCTTGCTCTTCCTGTCTGTGTTGTTATTAATGTAAAGATAGACAAACAGTGTTAACATAAGGCAGCAAACAAATAGACATGTTTCCTATGAATTTGCATCTGTTTCTGTTTGTTTTGCAGGCCACGCGGAGTCTCAGTGTAACTGCACCACCACTTGCTCCATGTTCTCCACCATCCTCACCTATTTCTCTCCCTTCAACATCGAGTACCACATCTTTGTCTCCGCCATGCTCTTCGTCATGTGGAAGAACATTGGACGGACCATCAACCACTCTTCAACTCGGAAAAGGCTGGCTACCAAAACCCAGGGCCTGACCATAGGCCCCATTCTGGGTCTACTTGCACTTGCCAGTACTATCGGGATCCTGGTGGTCTACATCTCCCCTGTAGAAGAATCCCTCCAAACGCATCAGTCTGCCATTTCTATGTTCTACATTTACGGTATCGTCATGCTGGTGTCCATGTCCTCTGCAGGTGCATTAGGTCTGCTCATATACCGAGCGGCTCACATGCCGCTGGACACCTCCAAGAACCCGTCCAGACAGCTGGACACAGAACTGCTGTTTGGGTCCTCTATTGGCTCCTGGCTCATGTCCTGGTGCAGCACAGTGGCTGTGATAAGCACCAGCAGCAGCCCCCCTTACCGCTGGACCAACCTCATCTACTCTCTGCTTATTGTGCTGGAGAAGTACATCCAGAACCTCTTCATCATAGAGTCCCTATATCGCGAGCAAGAGGATGAAGAGAGGGAGGACCCTGAGTTATCAGCTTCTCCAGAAATCTTCTCGGTGACGTCCTCTTTGGCCCCGCCGTATGACGGCATCATCAACCAAGGCTATGAGCCTCCAGACAGGGCCTGTGTCACCATGGAGAACGAGCAGGAGGAGAGTGGACAAGTGTACAGCTCTCCGAGGAAACCTTCTGAGGTGCCGCTGCCTGTGGGAAACAAAGTAGTGGAGCCCCCAAATATAAAGAGGCAAATCCTGAAGAACATCGCAGTCTTCCTGCTAATGTGCAATGTCTCGGTAAGCATTCGTACTTGTCAAAAAAGTCTAACTATCGGCAACCAACTATCTGATACGTATTTTTTATTAACTGAATGCTTACTTAAATTTAGAACCTATATCAGATTTGCTCAACCAAATTTCCAATTATTGTTCCTGTAAGTTTATTTTACTTCAGACTTCCCTTTCATTAGAAGCAGAAAAATGACAGATTGTTGTTCTAAAGCTGCTCTAATCAATACTTTAATATTAACAATAGATCAAATGACAATATGTAATGTGACAGGTGTTGCTTGTAGTGATGAACCCACAGAGAATTATCACCCAACTCTGCAGTTCCCTTCACCTCTGTGGAGCGTTTTAGTGCCTTTCAGCTCATTGTTTTGGTTTAAAGGCCCGCAACTTTAATGTTTTGGTTCACTCTCACCGCTCTTGTTGACCTTGTTTCCAGACATGACTGGCAGCTGTTTTCATCTAAAACACCATTGTATGCTACTTGCTCGGCACCAAACAGCAGATGAATAAAGTTAGCAACCAACTGGTGAACATGGGGGAGCATTTAGCAGCTAAAGAGCCACATATTTCCCTCAAGAGTTGGTAGAGACCAAAGTGGTGCTAACAGAGGGTGAATATTAGACTTCCATTTGTGACTACAAGATGTGTTAATAAGCAACTGTTTACCATTATGTTAGCCACAACAATTTCAGAACTGATAATATGTCAATGTTGTCTGTACAGCTTCTTGCACTGCCCCCAAGTGGCCAAAATAATCTATCAATGCAGGTTGAACTAATTTAATTGCTCTTTTTCTTTTAGCTGTGGATCCTTCCTGCCTTTGGCTGTCGGCCACAGTACGACAATGGGTTGGAAGAGGAGACGTTTGGCTTCAGCATATGGACCACAGTTCTCAATTTCGCCATTCCTTTGAGCCTTTTCTACCGCATGCACTCAGTTGCGTGCCTCCACGAGGTGTTCCGCCGGGTCTGACAGAATAGCAGATGACTGACAATGCCAGATAAAATGTACAAGAACACTTGGCACCTCCGGCTCCCAAGAGTGTCTCACAGCACAGGTCAAGCGTTCAGGTGGCAGTCTGTGTCACACTGTGACAGACTTGAAAGCAAGCTGTGGAGACAAACAAAACGTAGATGCCTCAGTGTGGGGATTACAGAGGAAGATGAACCTATTAGCCTACGTTCCTGCAGGAATTACCTTGTATAATTCGAGGCTCTTTAAAAGGTGGTGGTGAAAAGAACCTTTGGTTAACAATTTCAAAAGGGCCCTTTGTAGATTTTGTCCTGTAGTCACATTTCAGTAGGTTTCCATATGCTGTTTCTGACATGCACATTTTGTACCGTTTCATATTAGTAACTTAAACTATATAATAGACTTCTCACAAATTGTCACCTTGGAATTATGAGGTTCTAACTGACATTTTGTCAAAATTTTGTTATTCACATACTCTTATTCTATGGTAACTTATTAACGTTATGTGAGGTGGTGTATTTAAAAAACCTTTTTTAACCTTTTTATTCAGAAAATATAAAAGGTTCAATCTTTATCAACTATTGTGAATGCAAAAACTTTGAAGCTCAATTTCTCAAAATCACTTGAAATGCAGATGGAACATTGTCATTCCAAGGTGACAAAATTTCTACAGCTAAGCCACTGAAACACCTGTCTCAAATATCTAATAAGGTAATAGTACTGTATTTAACAGATGTGCAATGTGCATATGGTTCTCATTTATCTCTCTTAGTAGTTCAAATAGTTTAATCGAACAGTATGCAACACTTGAGCTACGAAGATAGTGACAATCTTAGCACTATATTTTGAATAATCTTTATGAGTTGGACTATAGTTCTCAGAAGTAGCACCTGCCTCTCTCAGTTTAAGGTTCATCAGTGTCCTTTAGTGTGCTGATTCTCTGTTTATTATACTGGAGTCCTGTGATCTGTAGCCTCATGATATTGAGAAGTGCGAGGTGAGATAACACATTTCATGTCAGAAAACATTTCCTTTCCATGATACCATCAAATTCATGTTTGCTAACATGAAAGGGCACTGGTTTAATGTTGTTCAAATCAGGTTCATGTTGTTGAAAGTGGGCATCGTGTATCAGAATAGCTCCAGGATTATTACACCAATATAAAATATGCTGGTGAAAATTTTTTCTGTGATGACAACTGCTACACCAGACTAGAGGTCGTATGTGGTAATGATCAGCAACAAAATCCATCCCAGTCTGTGACATTGCTTGTTTGTTTTTGATATAAAACACCGATATACTGTATTCTTGTACTGTACAATTTCATATCAAATCAGCATATAATTTCAGTCAGACGTCCAGCAAGTTCTCAACCTGGTGCTACCCACTGTATGTGTTCTCACTTTGTGCCAATGTGTGGTAAAATCCTCGGTGCAAACTGCAATATTATATCATCCCTGTAAACAGCCTACTGTCCTGCTGCTCAAAGTCATCATTCAGACACTGATTATGATTTTGTGAAAGTCCAATGAAATGGTGCTTATATGAAATTATGTGTATGATAGGGATGAATGTGTATCTTTTGCCTGTTGAAATAAAGAATAGATTTCTTTTTTCAAGCCGTGTCACATCTCTCAAGTCATCTACTCTTAACACAGGATCTGTGTGCTGACTGTTCCTTCCTACATTGTCACTTCACTTCTGAATAGGCAGTAATTGCAGGAGACCTTTCCACCACAGGATGGCGCCACGTATTTATGTTTTGGGGGTTTTTGGAGTCTGATAGGACAGTCCAGTATCTCCTGTACTACTCTGTAGGCAGCTTAGATTATTGCGCCAGCATGTCTTCATGCTTCTTAGAAAAACCTCAATAAAACACAGGAACTTTAGAGGAAAACAAAAGTATTCAGAATATTAAATAACAGCAATTCTCACAAAAACACAATTGTGCCTTTAGGTTGTGAGTTAATATGAATTACTTGTCTGGTCTGAACTGGGAATTATACAGAATATATGGGATATATTGCCACATAGGCTAAAATCATAATTTAGTTCATTTTGTTCTTTGAATTCCATTTTTAAATCCAACAACAATATTTTACAAAAAAATACATTATAGACATTGTTTTCTGCGGCCGTAGTCACTGGCATCATCCTTTTGTTTTGCCAATGTTAATTCACTGGCGGTGGTAACATCTGTATAATGTCTGTAGGCCTCTGCAAAGAATTACATGTGTCGGACGCAGGCTGCCTCCTGACGTGACATCTCGGGATTATATGTTACTCCAAAGAGTTTGGCATCGGGCGTCGGGAGATTATTTTGACGTAGTGTCAGAACGATTTGACAGGCACGCAGACGCTCCTAAAAATATCCGTGACGTTTCAAAGCCGGAAACGGCGCCGCCGCTGCTGCTGCTGCGCAGACACGCGACGACGCACGGCGCGCGCGGGGCTCCGGGCTTAACGTGCCTGCTGAGAGCGTGAATGTGACTCACCTGTGCAGGCAACTCTGACAGCTGGGCGAGCCCTGCAGTCGGCGGTCGGCATAAGGCAAACCACCAACAGTATTCACTGATTCGGTGGAGGTCGATTTCTCCACGTTTCAAAGATTTCAGACGCATTTTCTTCATTAAGGCGCAGGGATTCAAATTAAACTGTAGATTTTTTTGTTCCAGACTGAAACTGTGTTAAAATGAGTTCTGGTGGTTTAGCTTTGCACTGGAGTCCTATACGTTCATCTACAGGGGAGCAGAGCAGATTTAATCTAATTCGAGCTCATTCTTGCTTCAAGGATGGTGATTCTGTAGGATTCTGCAGACAGAGACAGAGACAGACAGGCAGACAGACAGGCAGGCAGGCAGACAGACAGACAGACAGACAGACAGACACACAGGCAGGCAGACAGACAGTTGAGGGGACTATGAAAGCATCATGCTCCAGGCTTTTTGCCTTTTCAGCACCACGGACAGCTCCGTCGGTGCTCTGACTGCATGTGAGGCTCAGTTCTCTTTACAATGACTCCTCTCGATAATAATTAATATGTGAATTAATGTTGGGTGTGTCTGCCACCTATATACAGAAATACAAAGGCACATAGTAGATGTTTATTGATATTTTTGTCTATGTATTCCACACACACACACACACACACACACACACACTTTGCTCCTGCGCAAAAACACTCTGTTGTCACCCCCGTCACGGCAGTACTGTGTGCTGTGCGCTCTGGAGAGGAAGGGAATCCACATGCATTAGGCGGCTCGCGACTGATCGGGAGTTTACACACTTTGAAGTTTGCACCAACGAAAAACCCTTCGAATGTCGAGGATCTTCCTCACACCCCCTTTCCTAACGCAGTGCACTGTTGTGCGTAACGCCACGCACAAAGGAGGCGTGATGTTATCTGCGCCCAGCCCTGGTTAGGTCAGTGTGTGTCAGGCTGTCGGGACTCCCTCCTCACCCACACCGCGCTCAGGACACCTTGGGCTGAGAGATTCGCAGAGGCAGCAAGGTCAGACCACCGGGCCGGTAAGGCTGCAACATGCGCTCCTCACCGCTTTCTGCGTTTCAGCCCCTCAGCGCACCTGGCAAGTCGCTCGGCTCACTTTTAACGCGCTCACTTCTCCTTTTCGATCTGTTCTGCACTCCTCCACATCAGGCCGGCAGCCGGGCGAGTCAACGGGGACTCCGCGGTGAGTGGATGATAACTGCGCCCGTCCCCGCGCACGGAGCAATGGATTGCAGTTTAACTTGAAGAGGCACATGGAGACCCCAGCCAAGTATCTCTCATCGGTGCAGCGGATTGACTCTGTGCCGGCGCCCCTCGAAGAGATCATGTGGAACACCACCGAAGCGGAGGCGACGACTGACGGGCGGAAGGACAGGATGGCGCGCGCGGTGACGGGCTGCCTGCTGTCCCTGCTCATCCTATGGACCTTGCTAGGGAACATCATGGTTTGCTCCGCGGTGCTGCGCTTTCGGCACCTGCGGACCAAAGTCACCAACATCTTCATCGTCTCTCTGGCTCTGTCGGATTTATTCGTGGCCATCCTGGTGATGCCCTGGAAAGCCGTGGCCGAGGTGGCGGGGTATTGGCCGTTTGGCGCGTTCTGCAACGTCTGGGTCGCCTTCGACATCATGTGCTCCACCGCCTCCATCCTCAACCTCTGCATTATCAGCGTGGACCGATACTGGGCCATCTCGAGCCCCTTCCGCTACGAGAGGAAAATGACCCAGCAGGTTGCCTTCGTTATGATTAGCATCACTTGGACGCTGTCCGTGCTCATTTCATTCATACCGGTCCAGCTAAACTGGCACAAAGCCAGCGGTGACGCCACAGCTGGGGCGCACAACTCCTCCGCGGGTTGGCGCGTGGAGGACAACTGCGACTCGAGCCTGAGCAGAGAGTACGCTATATCCTCCTCTCTGGTAAGTTTCTACATTCCCGTGGCAATTATGATTGTGACTTACACCAGAATATACCGGATCGCACAAATACAAATCAGGAGAATCGCCTCGCTGGAGCGGGCGGCGGAGCACGCGCAGAGCTGCAGGACCAACAGGATAGAGTGCCAACACCACAACACGCTGAAGACGTCCATCAAGCGGGAAACCAAAGTGTTCAAAACGCTCTCGGTGATCATGGGCGTGTTCGTGTGCTGCTGGTTACCTTTCTTCGTCCTAAACTGCATGGTGCCGTTCTGCGACCGACCGGCCACAGACCAGCACGCGGGGCTGCCGTGCGTCAGCGAGACGACTTTCGACGTCTTCGTGTGGTTCGGCTGGACCAACTCCTCCCTGAACCCCATCATCTACGCCTTCAACGCCGAGTTCAGGAAGGCCTTCGCCAGCCTCTTGGGCTGCCGCAATTTCTGCTCCAACACACCCGTGGAGACCGTCAACATCAGCAACGAGCTGGTCTCATACAACCAGGACACCCTCATCCACAAGGAGATCGCGAACGCCTACGTCAACATGATCCCCAACGTGGTTGAATGTATTGAGCATGAAGAGACTTTTGACAGGATTTCACAATTTTCCCACAACAACGAGAACGCCACCGACTCGGTTTGTGACTTGGAGGACTGCGAGGCAGATATCAGCCTGGACAGGACGTCACCGTTCACACCCAATGGATTACACTGACTCCAAGGTCCCCGACCCCGTGCGTAACTGGATGTATTGCTAACAATGTCACCCTTCATTCAGGCCCCTGTGTCCTAGAAGCTCCACATGGGAGCCCGCAGGTCAGGGTCTTCTGAGCTACCGAGCAGCGCCCCTTGCAGCCCGTGAGGGATCTAGTGACTTGCTCATGGACACTGCAGCAGGGCGCATGTCTCTGTAGCGACCAGGCCACCCTGTCACCGCTTTGCGTCATATATGAGATGTGATGTTGTTGTCCTGTTCTGAAAAAAACTAAAGTGATGTGTAGGTGTTTATTTACATGACGCGTGAAGTCTGTGCTCATTTGTTCAAAGGTTCAGTGTAGTCGAAGCTGTTGTTTACTGGGAGGCTTCACTCGGAGCCTCCATGTCTCATGTCCATCCACTTGGAGGGGGAAAGATGTTTGTAAAGACTCACCTGAGGAATCGTAACGGAAACCTTTTGCTGCTTATAATCCTCATGTGTATCCAGTGCCCGTCCTTCCACGGGGTATGAAAACTGAGGGCAGCCTTACAGACAGTGCAAGATCATGCTACTCAAATGCAGTCATTTCAGCGCCTTATAGCTTATTCAGAGAAGAGTTTCCAAACATGAAAGGAATGTGTCATGTGGAGTTTAAGTTACATGATGCCAAAATGCAGTATTAACGTGGTTACCCACTGCACCCACCCCAGTGACTCCTCCAGCACACCTGCTCTGCACCACATGGACTATTATGCAGTTTGATCCAGGCTCAGATGGTCGGCGGCTTTGATGGAGCAAAACATGATGTAAAAGGCACGAAACCCAATGCTACAAAGGCATAAAAGTGAGTCCGTTTACACTGGGGTCATTCAACCAAATCAAAGAATTTGGATTTGAATGAGTGGGGTCATTTCCACAGTACAAACTGTTTCTCTTTTCTGTGATCTTTCATTTCTCATTGAGGCCAAAACTACTGAATGGTTCTGCTTGATCAAACCACAGTCAGATCTTACTGAACCAGCAGACAAAAAGAAAGGATGAAGACTGTCCCAAATGACCAAAGATTTCAAGGAGTGGATCAGTAATTCCCACACAATAAGGGTAAAGTGTTTTGTCAGCTTGAGGAATTGTTGCTATAGAAAGTCTACATGCACACACACACACACACACACACACACACACACACACACTACTGGGCCAACACAACTGGATGTCATACATCACCTCTCCCATACATCCCTCTATCTTTGTACTGTACAGATGACCTGATCTGAATGTATACTACTGTCCTTTAAACAGTGACGTGTGTCATCATTTGTCTAATAAAATGCTGTCAAGCTGAGAGGAACGGAGTGCTCTGGTATCTTCCTGAAGGTGACACTAGTGCTTATGGGTTTCACAAGCTGACCCAACTTTGCAGGGTTGAAGAATTTTCACTTTTAGTTTAACTTTCATTTTACCCGTACTCAGCAGTGACTTTCCTCTCAGGCATGTCCGCCTCGGCGCCTTCTTCTTTTTTAAAGATTTTTTTTGGCATTGTGCCTTCTTTGGATAGTTTGACAGCAGAGAGCGTCAGGAAATGTTGGCAGAGAAACAGAGAGCAATGGCAGGACATGCAACAGAGGTCCCGAACTGACTGAAACTGGGGACATTGTGGTTACGTGGTGTGCATCTTGCAGGCTACTGCACCTGCAGGGCATTTCCTTAGAATGACCTGTCTGCCACAGGCTCAGCCAGGTGATATATTTCCTCTGGCAGAGAGGTTTGAATCCTGTTCATAACACATTTGTGTTATATATGTAAAGTAATAAAAAGAGCAAACACAGACACACATCTTGAAGAAGCAGCTCAGCTCTACATGGTGGCATCTACTCTCAGTCGGTATTCATACTTAACTTTATTTCCTTTGAACCAGTATCAATACAACAAACAGGAACTTTGCCCTTATACCTGTACTTAAAGCCAGTGAGAGAACACAACACCTCAGTAACTGCTCTTTGTTGAACTGCCAACAGCAATCTGTGTGTTCAGTCTTTCTGCCAGCAAACAACAACATCCCTTCACTGTTTCCATCTTATATATCACACATGAGCTAACAGACGAAATATGCAGCTTTGTTATGTGAATGAATATTTAAATTTCTAGGTCAATACATTTATTTCAACCTATATGTTCCAATCCTACAACATTTATTTTTGATACTGCCCACTTTACCTTCTGGTGAGCGCCATGTAGTGGGCAAACTGATGCAGGACTAAAAGTCCTCTTCCTGTCTGCGAGCATAAAGATGAATTTTGCAGCTTTAGAGAAGACAGAAAATTAAGTCTGTGCCAATTATGTGCCAATTATCTCAGGCCCTGTTGTCCACATTATGTCTGCATCCCATAAGGAAGGAAGTTTGATGCAATATATTCATGTACAGCGCAACAAACAAGATAATTCATCCTGAACAATATAACTCAGTTTGCATTTTAAAAAACCTCCTGTGTACTTTATCTCAACCCAAGTTTTCATGTTAACCCATGCGTTTCATTCACTGTCAATGCTGTGATATACACAGGCATTGGTGGCAGACATACTGAGGGCCTTTACTTAAAGGGGAACTCCTTTCCTGTTTCCAGGTCTTGTGGCATACTACTGCATCTGTGAAACAAGTTGTATAAAGTCCTTTGTGGCTCCAAAATCTGACAACTTACTTCAAGTGATGTTAATTGAGGTTTGACATTGAAAAACAACTGCCAGTGTGAAGTCAGAAGCATCACATGTGAGCTTACCGCTGCAGCCCGCTCCTTGTCTCTGCTTGATGCTTGTGGCCTTGTCGGTCCATTTCTGCTTAACTTAGTTATTTTTTAATTGAAAAGAAAAAAAAAATATATATATATAATGTATCAAAATAATAGAGTACAACATAACTACATAAAAACAAAACAAAAAATGCAATGGAATTATAATGGTAGCATAGGGCCTCAGTTCCATGGCAATGTCAAGTATATTCAGTGTGTTAGGGAATATAAATAAATTGCAGATAAAAGGGCTGTTACCTAACTGTTAGCGATTTCAGGGGCATTCAATGTGACTAAAGTACCTGTTTCATTTCAGACTATATCTACCTGACAACTTCTCATAAGCTGCTGCAATTCCAAGGTGAGAAAACCCCACACATGTGCTGGAGGTAAATTGGCACATTTCCACTCTTTAACAATGATCTTCCCACCCAACATAATTGCTGTGTGAATCTGCTAGAGGCGTAGGGAGGTTGCTTAACAGCGATGGATCCTCCAGAACATGTGGACTAGGCATGTAAGGGATGCCTTGCTTACCTTCGTTCTAATTAATTCCATTTGTTTTAAGTACATCTCCTGCGTGGACTGTCACATTCCTCGAGCCAACAACAATGCATTGTAGTTTACAAGTTCAGGAAATCTCTCAAAAACATTTAGTGGAGTAAAAAGTAAAATTTTTCTCCCCAAAGTGCAGTGAAGTGTAAAGTAGCATAAAATAGAAATACTCAAATAAAGTACAAATACCTCAAAATTATATAAATGTGTACTTTATATGTTTTATGTTATGGGATTATTATCCCTGAAGCATTACGTACACAGAATTTTAGTCTTGTAGCTGAATGAAGTGGAATTCATTTTAACCACTGTAGGGCACTGTTTTATAAGCTGACACATTTTATACACAAAATCTTCAGTGTAACTAACTATTGTTGTCCATTCAGCGTGGTGGAGTAAAAAGTATAAAAAAAGTGCTCCCTCGGAAATGTAGTGGAGTAGAAGTATAAATTGCCATGAAATGGAAATGCTCATGTAAAGTACCTCGAGTAAATGTACTTAGTTACTCTTCACACCTGTACACAGGGACAAACGGAGGCCTTGAATAATGCTTCAAAATATGCCTCCTTGTAAAGTTTATGGTCACACTCAGTTCGAGCCACATTTGACACCTTTGCTTTTACATGCTGTAAATAGTGAGAATAGCAGTGAGGGAAATGCAGTCATAGACACGCCAGTGGGCTGTAACTCGCAGTGACACTTGCTGTTCTCTTGTAAAGTGTCTCTCTTGATGCATTATCTAGAAATTAAGACAATCTGTTAATTAGAGACAAAACCCACACCGCTGCCAAGGGGATTAGATTAAATGACTTTAAGACGAAAAGTGTATTAACTGAAACCCCCGAGCCAGTGCTTCAGTGTTGCTCACCTCCCACCTCCACCCCATGAGATGAAATGGTGGGATCGGAATCGGGGAGGATTCACGGATCAGGTTGCGCCTGTCAGACCTGACACGTGGGCGACATCTCATCGAGACTCAAGATCACTTGCGACGGAGTGGTGCAGTTTTGATCAAACTCGAAGGGTTGGTGCACTTTGAGCACTGCCTTTTTAAAAACTTGGCCTCATGTGCACGGAATAATAGAAGGTCATCATTTCAAATTTCCATAAGTGCACCGTAACGTCCGCATGCAGCTGCTGCTAATCTAAAATGAACCAAAACTGGAACCATGACACTAAATATTTCCAAGACTTTTATTTATTTTTTCCAGTTTCTACATTTATTTAAAAGATGTCAGCAATCGTTGGCTAAATGAGTATAAAATAACCCAACAACATAAGCAAGCAGCAGCATTCCCAGGGGGGTGAGGTGTTTACTTCCTGTTCTCTGTGTTGCGTCCTTGCATTGTGGAACAGATATGAAAGGTGGTTTGACCTCGATATTCAGCCGTGACAGGAGGGTTGGAGAGGAAGTGGAGGCAGGCTTGGGGGGGGGGGTTACACCATCCGTCAGTACACATTTATCAAAATCCCTCTCCATCCTCCTGCACACACATGCATGTACACGCACACACACACACACACGCATGGAGGAACGCAGATTTAAAACTCAGTAGTGTTACAAGAGATTTGCTCAGAATCTCTCTCCACTGTCTCTTTCCTCGCTCTCTCTCACACACACAAATGCACACAAGCTTTTTGTGTTTGTTTCTCTATCTCCTCTCACTCCTCAGCATGCTTGCTTCTGTCTTTATCTTCAGATTTTGGTCATTTTTAAGGAAAAGCAGAGAGACCCTTCAGCCCCCCTGTAGCCTTTGCCAGTAGAGCAGGGTGAACGCTGTGAGTGACCTGAGAATAACCTTGCCATCATTAGTGTCACGGCACCCCCCCACCTCACACACCTACACTTCCATGCTCCACTTTTACACCGGGACACTTTCAACAACGCCCAACTTTTAATGACTGGACGTTTTCTTCTCACGATAAAAGAACCTGTCGCACTAAAGCTCTGGCTTTGGACCTGCATCGTTAAGGTTGAAACTTCGCTCAGATCGCCCAGCCACTGCTGCACATCCGCATGAGAAGAGTTGAGCTTTAATGATCAGACGTTTTGCTCTTTGAAACGCCTTCTTTCACCTCTCGCTGCCATCCCATCCGCTTCCTATCTCTGACGCAGTCTTGGGTTTTAAGTTACTTTCAGTGAGCTTGAATGGAGAGACAGACTGGTGTCTCTTTTCCCAAACGGCCACTGCTCCACTCTCCACTCTCAAATGCGCAGAATAAAAGCTCCCGCTCTGTCCTGCTGATGTAGAATGCCCAAACATGCAAAGACAATGTGCGTCGTTACACCCCCTTTCTGACACCTGCTCTGTTTGCTTGCACCATGAGCTATTCAATAATGCAGAGACACCATAGAGGAGGAAGACCTATGCTTTTTGAAAGTCAGCATATAAACATTTTCAGTATGTTTTGTACACGGCATGGACACACAGTTTTAAGGGTGAAAATGAAAGCGAAAAAAACTACAACAAAACCAGAGATGTTTTCTCAAATTTCAATATATTAGAATGATGAAATATGTCATATAAATGCAAATTATGAGAAAAGACATAAATAAACAACATCCGAGATTATAACTGTCGTCCCCATTGTACTCTTTGACCTAATTTTCCTTTATTGCTGCTTTGGTTTGAGGCAGTGGGAAATGTTGTGATCTTGCTTTCTATATGAGCTCAAATATACAGGAATGCAAAATCATATATCAAATATAAAATATACAAATGCACAAGAATCTTAAATCACTTGGGATTGTTTAGGATAAAAGTAGAAGATGCTCCTGCAGTCGTCACCAGCAGCACTTTAACTACTCGGAAAACACTGAAAATGGAACGATCCTCTTCTTTTAATTACAAGACAGCCTTTTCATATGTGTGAGATAAGGTTCTGAGATGGTCTTCTTAATTATGATATACCAAGTCAGAATTATGAGACGCTCAGCAGGAAATTATAAAAGTGTTCACCAGAGACATGAAAGTCATGATTGCAAGAAGGCGTTTCTGAAATGTTCTTTTTTTCTTCGATGAATGCAATGTGCTTCTTTATGACATTCTATTCTATCAGATAAAATGTAATCACATAGGTGATGATGAACAAAACCAAGGTTGGAAACTGTGTGCGCAGGTCTTAACAGCCTGTCAGTGAAATGTTTCATCAGAAGGACCACTGGGCGAATAACCTGCACCGGCTCAATATGAGAGCGAAGGCAATGAGGCAAGAGTGATATAGTTTTATGGGAAGGATGAAAACATTTACTGTATGAGATATAAAATGCTCCCCGCTGCCCAATGAAAGCTACTGAAGAAAGGGGAATCATAGGTACAAAGAGCAGTTGGTCACCAACTTTAACACTTCCCATGGTTGCAAATCTGGGCATGTTTTGTTCAGTGACTCAGCATTTCCTCAGACAGAGATAATGGATTGCTCCTCTGCAGAACATTAGAGTTCGTATGGTGGGGTCATGTGCACATTTGTCGCACTGACCAGCAAAAAACCCGTCTGTCAGCTCAGACTGATTGCCAATTATGAACTAAGTTAATGTGATTTGATTTAGTTTGAACTGCTTATTTATCTAATGAATGCAACTCTCCTGTTTATGGGACAGTGGGATGGACATGTGCAATGTTTTGGACGTTCCACATGGCAATCTTTCATTATATTACCATTATGAAATGCATCACTACTACTTGGCCGTTTCCTATAGGACTTCAAAGAAAAAGAAAACCCCAACGAACAGGTGTGTTTTTTTGGTAAAGAGGGCTGAGGAAAGCCGCCATCTTGTCTAAAGATAAGGACTCGACACCTCCCGTCAGAAAGGTTATCCCCTTCAGGTCCACAGCGCACAAACATGAAATGAGACAATGACAAATGCAGCAATTACTCCCATGAAGCACAATGATTCATTATCATAAAAGCTATTATTCCAGAGGAGACCTGTATGAGTCGTCTCTCACTAGTCTTATTTCTCCCTGTGATGATGGACAGAGTTGATTTACGAGCAGAGGACTGAGACTTTGTTGCTTTGAAGAGACCAAAACTAAGAGCTGCTCTGCTGAGTGTATGCGGAGGAAATTGACTTTGCGAACAATATCTCAGTTATCAGAATGATTATATGCTTGGCCGCATGTAGTAAAGTATTTTGGCTCTAATATTAAATTTAGTTAACAAAGTGCTTGGAATTTTCAATTTAGCTTCTGCCACACTCACTGAGTGGATCAGGCATTCTTTAGCAACATATCTTCTGGCTGCAGCAGACTTCTTGTAAATATTTTAGCATTCTTTTATTAGCATTTGGGGAGTCTGTGCGTGGAAGGAAGAACCTGCAGAGAGAAAGTCAGTAATTGTCATCAGACTTGATCATCTGCTGTGCTACAATTTTTTTGCGCAAAATGTAACAGCAGGTTAGATACAGTTACCCAAATGATTTCATTATTATTTTAAACGTGGACCGCGTTTATAGATTGACATGACTAAAACACTACAGTCACCCTGGCAGCTCTGTCAGGCACAGCTGTGCTTTGTGCTAAATGCTAACAGCAGCCTGTGCATAGTGACAATGCCTGGTATAATGTTCACCGTATCATCGTCTTAGTTTAGCCTGTTGGCATGTTACCACTTGATATTTAGCACTGAACAAAGTACAGCTGAGACTGATGGGAGTTTTGTAGGTATTCAGTCACAAATCAAAGGAAAAAGACAACTACAAACTTTGACCTGATGATGGCGCTAGATGAAAGGGATCACTAAAGTTATTACTATTTATCCTGAGGGGGAACATGAAAATCTTCCATCCAATGTTGGAAGACATTCATGATTGGATAGATGAAGCCACCCAACAGCTGAGACGTTCCACCCAAAATCACAAGTATCATCAGTCAGTCAAGTGAATATTTCACAACATTTCACTACATAAGTGAAAGCCCCGACCTGCTGGTGATACTAGACGAAAAGGTCAGCGGATCACAAATTCAGCAGAATTCATGTTCTGTGGACCATATCTGTATCAAATTTCATGGCAATTCATCCAATGGATGTTGAGATCTTTCATTTTGAACCGAAGTGGCGGACTGACCAACAGACTGACATTGCCATCCCTGGAGTTGCACATAATCATGACAAGAAACTACTGGAATCTAAGAATACATGCGTGTAAGCATTTGGGATTCAACACCATAGACAGAAAAACTGTGATACAAGTAACGTTGCTTCGCTGTCAATGTAACAAGCAACTGCTTTACGGTAACGTTTGCTTGTCACTCAAGTGAGGCAGCAGAGGCACATTGAATGAACACAACATAGATTCTGCAGCATAGTTTAGCATTAAGCAACGCTAGTTACATTTTTAATGATTCAAACAAATTACATGTTAGTTTGAAGCTGTTCAAAATCAGTTTTTCAATAAAAGTACACACAATGGAAGAGAAGTCAGTTTCAGGCTATGTCTGTTTTAGCTGTAGCATTGTTCATTTCTGACAACTATGACCGAATTCATTTAGCACGCGATCCTCACGGATCAAGGAATCTGGAAGTGCTCTGTAAATCTTCATTCTGCTGCTGCTTTAGGGGAAACATTGGTCTCCCCTCTGCATATGTATGCGCAGATATTTTCAATGACAAAGGGGTGAAAGTCAAATCCCACTGGTGCTCCTAATAAACATGCTTCTGCCAAAATTATTTAGCTAACGGCATGCTGTATGGGTTCTGCCCAGCACAGGTTCACAAGAATATTTCCAAACGATGGTCTGAAATGGAAATGATTACAATCTGAGTTTGAAATGAAAGTTGGCTCTGGTTCATCCGCGCCTTTGTTTCAATCACCTGTTTTCTTATCAGGAAATGGAGCCGAATGCAGTCACATCACCTCAGTTTGATTTCAGTTATGTCCCACCATGCTTGCATGGGTATACTCACATATTCAGGTGAGAACATTGTTCCATCCTGCATTATCGCTCTCGACAGAAACAAGTTGGCTATGATACTGTCAACACTGTTGAATGTACTGTATGCATCACAGGGCATTAGCTGCTTATTCGGTATAACGTACTGCGATTGGATTGTCAAGCTTTTGACCCCACTTTTGTCAGGCAGCGTTGATAACAAAGAGCCTGGCAAATCTGTTCGAGCGCGTCTCTGAAAGCTTCCAAATCACTGTCTCCTGGCTAAGTGCTGGCCTTGGAGACGAGGTGAACAGATGTTCCTTTACGCGTTGGCTGCGAGAGAGTCTCACACTCACATCTGAGCCAGCAGTTTGTGTGCTGGACCTCAGCTGTACAGATGCTCCAGAACAATCACACACACAATCAAACACAACATAACTACGCCTACCCACATCCTCCAGAGATGTATAGAGAAGTTACAGCATCAGCAACAGCCATCGTGTCAAAAACATCTGTTATCATGTTCTCCAATCTGCATTCAAGCCCTGATTGTTTAGATCGGTGTTTTAATCAAAAGGCTGATTAGTTTGCAGTTAATTCTGTCTGCAGGCATGCAATTATACTATAATCTGAGATATTTTCCTGCTGGTTGCCATTCAGTCCCACAAGACCACTGTTGATGATGTCATTGCTGTATCAGGTACCAACACTAGGCAAGCATGCAGTTTATAGATGGCGGAGGTGGACAATCACATTCATCATATAGATCCTGTCTCTCCTGGTATCTTTCATCCACTGACAAACACCATAGCATTCCCCGATGGAATTACATTCAATCCTATAGCAGCTGAAATGGCCATTAGTCTTGAAGGGGTAGATACAAGGTGTAATATCATCCAGCAGCCAGACAAACAAAAAAAATCACAAGGTAAGGGATTTCTTAAATAATGTAGAACATGTTGTGCAACGTAGAAGATCATTCCTTTCACTTTCTTCTTCTTACTCCCAGAGAGAATTGTTGAAACTGGTCTTGCAGCTAGGGAGCAAATAAAATGGGGAAGAACTCTTGGAGAATCCCCTCACAAAATAAGCCTCTTTCTCACACTGTGTCATCATTTGAAGTAGGAGCAGGGTGGTGGTGGTGGGGGAGCGGATGGAGAGTAGAGACCGTAACTGAATCCATGGTGCTGTGCTGTCTCCCTGAGTGCTGACCTGTGACGACACGGGGATTCAGCCATGTTTAATCAGTGGCAGGTAGGTGGGTAGCGGCTTTGCTGCCTTCTGAAACCGAGGAATCCGGTTGCAAGGCCTGTCAACTGACACAGCAGCAGATATTTATGTGTGTGTGTGTGAGACTGTGTAGACTAGGGGAAGTGTTTGTCTTGATTTGCTCAGAGAGAACATTGTGGCGATCGGGAAATGTGCTAGCTCAGGCAGAGCTGAGACAGTGTTCTCAACTCAGGTCAGATAACCAAGAGAATATATTCATATATTTGGTGTCTATTTTGCTCTTGCCGATGTATGCACTCAAAGCATGTTTTGCCCCGTCGTGCTAATCCTGTCATGTCACCCAGTGTATTAAGTTCTGTTTTGTCTTGTCTCACCTGTTATGTCTCTTCTCACTTTATGAAGCTATATAAAAAAAGTCATATTTTGAATGACTTGTATTTGTAATGCTGTCTTCTGTAGTTTCGCACTTTTACATAATTAGAGGATGTGAGTACACCTTCCGCCCCTGCAGACAGGGTTGTTAATTCAGATCAATACATGTATGTTTCATATATGATCACTATGGGAACAGGTCCTCAAAGCGAGGGATCACACCCAGGTCGTCTGTGAAAAAGCTGTCCACGTACAAAAATCAAGAAAGTACAAATGGGCTCTGCTTGAAACCATTGATGGAGCTATTTAGAGATTTAAGTGGATCTCAAGGTTTTCTTCTGGGTGAGAGGAAAACAGCAGAGGAAAAAATTTAAAAATATCAGACCTGATGGTTTCAAAAAGTAAGCTCCAGGTTTTTCATCAGGTCAAGACTTTGACATTGACAAATGGAGCTTGATATTACTTTGTCACAGTGCGGTGTTTTCAAACTGCTGACAACCATCAATAAAACAAATCCAATAAAAATACATGTGTACAGTATATAAAAAATCACATACATAGTGCACTATGTATGTGAAAGATATAAATAGTATATTAAAGTAAAAGAATATGCAGCAGAAAGGCACAGAAACAAAGTGCGTGCAATTGACTGTTTACCCCCCATAGCTTAAAAACTGTAACTACAGGCCGGCAGGTCTGCCCTGCTTTGGATTTCTTGAGTGGGGCTCTAATAACAGAGGTCCTTGCCATTTCATTTAAAGAGTTTGAAGTGTTGTGTCTTATTTTAGCTTTCTTAAATCCAAAAACACAAGAGCAAAGTGTGTTTATCTGCTCAAATGTTAACTGCCTCATGACTTGCTAGCTACCTACAGCAGACACCTAGCGTTACTTCCAAGTGTTGGCATTAAATGAGGTGGGAAATGCCCTCAAGTTATTCAATTAACAATTTGTCTCTGTGGCTGATCAACATGTCCCATTAAGAACATTTATAGAATGCTCTAAAGAGGATCACGGGTTGATAAGGAACTTAGTGAGTATGTGTAAAAGAGACAAGCTGAAATATAGATAGAGTGACAAATGTTCACTGCAATGAGAAAGAAGAAAAAGAAGAAGAAAAAAAACTATCCTCAAAATAAAATTCAGGAGAGGAAGAATAATGGTAACAAACGTTGAATTAAATAACGGGTAGAGCCAAGAACAATGCACCATCTTCCATTGAGGTTAACGGGATAATCCTAATAGAAGCAAAGAACATTACAAACCATTTCAGCCATTTTGCTGACAAAGTTGATAAGTTGAGAAAGGAAATAGGTTCCCGTAGTGGTGCCGATATATTGTCTCGAATACTAACCAATTCCATCTTTCAAACAAACAATGTGTTTTTGAGTTTCAACTGACAGAAATTGAAAAGGTGGAACAACAACTTGCTGGGCTAAATGTTGATAAACCAGCTGGGATGGATAATTTAGATATTGCCAATTAGATAACCAAAATGTCATATTTTCAACTTGAGTCTGAATGAGGGGTTGTTGACCCACATTTGGAAATCTGCCAAGGTTGTACCAGGAGAGTTTCGCAGCCTCCAACAGCAGACCTATTAGTATTCTTCCATGGTTGAGTAAGCTAATGAAACAAACAGACACGATTTTTCACTTAATGAATTAAACTTTTGTTTCCAGCATGCCTATAAGGCAGATCACTCTATGTGCACAGCGCTGACAGAGACGACTCATCATGACAAATGCTCATCATATATTGATAATGGTTGGAACGTTGAAACGTTGAAAACTGAAAATATTGTTATGAAAATCACACATTAGAAGATGCTCTAATGCCAGATTGCTAGTGACACAGGCACAGGTTTTATCTCACTTTGATTACTGGTCAGCAGTCCGGTGCAGCCAAAACAGATCTGTCTAAGCTCCAAATAGCTCAGAATAAAGCTGCAAGGCTCGCACTGCCCTGTCTGTTAGGTGTGAGGCAGAGAGTACAGAGAGACTCTCATGGCTCAGAGGAGGGGTTGGCATGCAATCTAATAAGTATCTTTAGGAATATCTATTATAGTAAACAACCAAGTTGTCTGTATTCACAAATAAATTATATGAAAGATCACTACCAGGCAGGCTTCAAGAGGTTATTTAGTTAAAACAAAAACCCAGTACAGATGTAATGTGCAGATCTGCAATGTATAGAGCCATCACAATGTGGAACGAGTTACCAACTATGATCATCAGCACCCAGGAAGGCATGTTTTTAAAGACTTCTAAAAAAACCACATTAACAATAACCTCAACGATAACTGACTGACCTGAACAACTACAATGGAACGCACTTTGATATGTTTAGCTTTTTACTTGATATTTTTTTGTCTTGAACATGTTCTTATGGAGGCTTTTTACATGTGTTATATGTCTTGTTTCATATGTTATGTTTTGTTGTGTGTGTGGTCCCCAGGAAGAGCAGCTGCTCCAGATAAAGAATAAGAATACGACTCATGTACCTAACCTTAGCTTAATTAGCTAGCTAGCTACAGCTGATAGCAATATTTGTTGTCCACACATGCAAGAAAATTACATGCCCCTTTTATTCTGCCTTAAAATTTGACAAATAAAAAAATGTGAATGCTTTTTTCACCTCAGGCCTATTTGTCTCATCAAGGGACTCAGAGGTTGCTTTTGTCTCCTTGCATCTTAAATACTGTGAATCTCTTTATGTGGGAGTCAGTCAGTTGATCTTGTCTCACCAGCATCTCGTCAAAAATGCAGCAAGATCCTCATTAGTACCTGGAACAAAGACCAACATCTCTTCTGTACAGGCCTCCCTTCAAATACAGAATTGATTTTAAGATACATTTGTTTGTAAAGCATTGCACAATCTGGCACCAGATCACCTACCCTCCCCAAATGTCTGAGATGCTCTGCCAGTTACTCCTCTGCTCATCATTTCCACCTGCCTTCCAGTGAATCAGCATATTGCCATGTAATATTCTGGCACTTCCTCCGGGCACAAACATTTTGAAAGCAGTCACAAACAAAAGCTGAGGTGTCAAGGTGACCCTGCGTGTTTATGTTATTGATCAAAGATCGTCTGATCCGGGAAACAGAAGAGACAATTTTACCCAAGTGGTTTTAGTAACTTGTGATACTTGAAATGTCTTTATGATTCCAGCGGGAACACTTCAGTATCATGTTCACAGACCTGCTCCCTATCTGACAGTTTGAGCTATTCTTGCTTTGAGTTTGAATCCCTTTTTGGCCTCTTTTATGTCTGCATTCCAGGTTTTAAAACTGATCCTCTTGTTTTTTCATGCCTCCGTATGTTTCTTTGAAATTGGATGCTTTGATATTCTTTGCGGCTTTGATTCCTTCAATCCCTTTGGACTGTTTTCTGTTTGACCTTATGCTTTCAGCTTTTGTTTCGTCACAGTCCCTCCCCAACGCCGATCTCTTAAGCTTTTGATATTCAGAGATTCTTTTTCCACAATCTGATGTAATGCTCAATCAAACGCCCACAAACAAAGCTAAGCCCTTTCCATCTATCAGATCAAGATCAATAGCTATGTCCCAACATAAAACTGATTTATTAAATTCAAACTAAATCATACTTTTTTTAAGTTTGCTTGGAGATCATTGTGCTTCAGTGAACTCATTAAGAGAATGTCTGGCTTGTATATCGCCTGCTATTTGAACTGTAATTAGGGAAACTCCTGCCCTCTAGAGCAATTCCCACGAGACACACTAGGCTGCACAGTGGCCTAACATGACACCGTCCTCTTGTGTCTGTGTGTGTGTGAGCGAGCTTCAATTCAAGCCTGAGGATATGTGCATAAACCCATGTGTGCATGTACTGTATGTTTATTTCAGGCTGTATGAGCCTGTACGGACGAAGACTGACCTACTGTCAGTGACTAATGTTCTACAGAGCATAAGTGGTAACATAAGCATCAAGCCCACAGAACCAGGTGTAAATGAAATGTATGTATGTGTACGACTACGATCTTGGCATCAGGAGTTAAATATAAAACAGCGGTCCTGGCGGATAATTCAGCTCTGAAGAAACTGGAGTGTTGTATGAGCTTGCGGTGCAGCAATTTGGAAATGTTTTTGTCTTAAAGGAATAATTCAACATTTTAGGAAACAAAATAAACTCCCACAGATAATCAATAGACTGAATAATCACCTGGCCACAAAGTGGTATTTGTCACTATGATCACTTTGTGTTGTTTGACCTTTAAGGCATAACCACTGCTAACCTACTGACCATAAATTGCTCAAAGCTCCCCATCTGACCTATCAGTCAGCAAAAAGGACAACAAACGCTGCACTGAAAGCTCAGCTGCTCTAACTGACTGGTCAGACTTGCGCCTCAGCTCCATATGGTTTATGTTTACAGTCCTTTTGGAGCATTCACAGCCGTCTGCTTTCTTTTTTGTTTTTTTACATTTAACATCTCTCAGCTCATGCTGCTCTACTACTTTTATGATTTTTTAACAGACGTTTTCCTGAAAACAACGAAAGCCCTAATTAAAAATGGACAAAACATGCAGCTTTGAGCATAATACTGCTATACGTATTTACTACTTGTTGCTCTGTTTTCACCTTTGCTGCTGTAACACTGCAATTTACCCACTGAGGGACTAATAAAGGAGTAGCTTATCTTATCTTAATAATCTTCAGGCATTAGTTAATGTGCACCAGAGAGTATGACTCTGATGTATTCAAATGTTCAGCTGGCAACACAGGAATCCCAAAATTGAGCGCGTATGTTCTCTTTGCTTTATATCAACATTTGTGATGTAACTGCATGCAGCATCCTGTTTGTTGGCTTGGAGGTTTCTCTCTCATGTCGAACCTGTGTAAACAATCCGACCATTTTCTGTCTGACTGAAAGTAGGCCACAGATTAAAGGAGAGCAGGAAGGTCTGTGGTTGTCATTTCATCTCTGCATCCTGCAGTCTTACAGGGTTACTAGTAACAGGCTGCAGGGGACACTCCACTCAGGTTACACTCGCAGAAGCATATTATTTCCCAAATGTCCACTGTAAAGATCAGGTGGCGTCCAAGGCAACTGACTAACAGCTCAAGTAAGTAACCCTGACCCACATAACGGCCTGGGAGTCATGAGTGAGCAGTGGGGTAATGTGGCAGGGTCTGCTGGACGAAACAAGAAAGGAGAGATAAGGAGGACACCGTTCGGGCTCAGTGGATGGATCGATTCTCAGAGTTTAAAAGAATGACCGGGAAGAGGCAGAGCTGATATCATGACTCAAAAGCAGACCTGGACTTACATCACCACAATGATCGTTGTTCTGCAGCAGTGAGCAGAATCTGGCTTGCTGAAAGCCATATCGGTCGTGTGGGTGAGTCCAACCACATCGTTTTTAGGGTGGATGACACACAGCCTCTTCAAAACCTCTTTGAAATGTAGCTCTTCATTTGATGCCGTCGTATTGACAGACATAAGAGCCTTTCGTGAAAGTGACTGGGTCAGTGAAGTGCAGCTCCCAAACAGGCAAGTTTCAAATGTTCGGCCTTCTTTCCTGTTTGTTTAAGTAACATTATTCTGTTTTTATATTTACTCAAATTGTAGTAAGTTAATCTTAAAACTGTTTTTGGAAAGGCCCAGTGTGGTTTGTTACTTTTAATTGTTTACACTTTGTATTTAATGGAAATGCATTCATTCTGTTATCATGCTGAATATTTGATGTCATCCTTTGCAGTTGTTTTTTGTTTTTTTTTGTTCTGACTTTCAGGGACTCTGAATGAGCAGAACCTCATTTGCATTTGTCCACAGTTTTCTCTTCATTTTCTGCCGGTGGAAGCAGATTCTGAGTTGTCCTTTCCACAAGAAGACCTCGTAAGCAGAGTGAAGAGTGACCCTTTGCAACAGTAATCCCACCATATTTTGAACGCGTGGGTCACTATAACATCTGGGTGAAAATCAGCATACAGTTACTCCATGTAGTGTATTGGTCTGAGAAAGTTGGTAAAAACTAAAAATCCTAAGCCTTACTTCTTACTGCTAACAATGTTTTTTTCAGAATCACTTTTCTGTATTGCTAGTCAACATCTGATTGGTGAACATTTCTGTGGTAAACTATCAGAGAGACAGCTGTTACAGACTGAACTGCCATTTTGTTTCGCTTCATTCATTTAAACTAACATTGTGTTCATGTTAGCTGATGTCTTTGGGAGAAGGATGGGTTATTTTGTTCTTAATTTGCTGAAGCCAATCGGCGATGAGTGAATTGTGCATCCCGTCGACACAGTCTGCTGTTTTGAAGTCTGAAGATAAACACATGCCGTTTTGGGGAACTTGCTGAAATATCTTATTCTGTCCATTTCTTGGAGAGCGGTCTGTCTTGTCCTTGCATGGTTTCATGCTGCCGCATCCTGCACTCTGGGTAAAGTTTGCTGTGAGAGGTGAAGTCTCTGTTCTGCTATGTAGGCACACATGCATAATTGCTGCTCTTTAAAAAGCCAAATATAGCCACCACAGACTTCCTACTAATTATAACTCCCTCCCTATGTTTTATGCAGAAATGCATTCCCAAAGCCAGGATCAGTCATCCCATGGTGCAAAGTTTGTGTTTGCCAAACATTAATGAGGAAGCTATTACTGTTACGACTGCATGGAGGAAGGTATTACTTTTAAAAAATGAATACACCCCTCATCTGAGCAGAGCAGAAAAGAACGTCAGAATCCCGAAAGAAAACTTGGGAGAGGAGCATTTGATTGACCGTTGCAGCATCGTTCGCCTTGCCTCACTGCAGCAGTTGTCTTTGGGAAAGGGGAGAGTGAACTTCAATTCAGTTCTAAATCCCCTGAATTTACCTGCGAATGTTATGAAGTGCTCATGTGCACACCTCGACATTCCTGCGATGCTTCTCGGCCTGTAATAGAATATTAAAATTCCTCCTGTCCTATGCTGAAAGGTGTATTAAATCAGTGGTGAACATCTGCATCGCAAATCGGGGTGTCTAGTGTTTTTTCTTCACTGTAGAGGTCAATCTCATGTTTTTTATGCATGTTCAAAAAGGCTCTCAGGCAACAAAAAAGAAATATGGATTTTAAAGGGTAATTTAGCTCCAGGCTTCAGTCCATCTCTTCATATATACAAGTGGAGTGGGGGGGGTGGTACAGCATTTATATTGTACCTGTCGTAACAAAAACAAACAAAGTTTGGTGCAACACGCGCAAAGAGGATTTAGTTTTTTTTGTTCAGCGTACCAGCCTATTGTTGATAATACAAAAGGCTCGTTTGGCAAGTTCTTTCACCAGCATTGTTCACAGAATTGTTCCCGTGGATTCATCGTGTGATCAGGGATTATGTTAGATCATCGTGTGAGAGTGCACATAAATCTGGTGTAAAGCGACAGAAGGCATTGTGTCTGCTGTTTCGGTCTTTGTTCTGGTGTATTTGGTGTATTGTGCCAGCACATAATGTACTGTGCCAGCATAAAATAAAGTGGCATAAAATTTCCATGTCACAAAGAGACTAACAAAATCAGAGGAGCAATAAACCAAAGACAGGTAGAAGGTTAACAAGAGAAACACAAAAACATCCCATTCTGACTCTGTTATTCTGTTGAAAACAGTAAAAAACCTCAGACTATATTTGTTGTTGTGTAGTTTTCAGATAATACAACTCATTATTGGCTACTTAAAATCTATTGTAGGATTCAGTATGAGTGCGATGGCCATGACATCCCCAAAAAACCCCGATAAAATGAACGCCTCCCTCTCTCAGCTCCCTCTGTTGTGTTGTAATGCTTTGACTACTGATGCGATTTCCCCGGGAACATTGTGGGATAATGAGGCAGCTTTAGTGACAAAGTGTGTAGCAGAGTTTAGCTTTGCTTTGATCAAATTGTTTTGTGTCGATCGTACATTTCCCTTGAGATCCTCGTCTTGAAAACACCATCAATTCCAAACTGAAGACCTGGAATGGCAAAGCGCACACTAGCTGATTCTGCTGTCACCGTTAGCGTTGTGCTAACATTTAAAACGTTAAAGTGGAAAGACTTCATTGTGACTGAGTCTGAATGTGCAGTTTGTGCCAAAAATCCCTGCAAATCCCTGCACATGCCGCCACACAAGCTGCTGATGGGCTCATTTAGCTCCGTCTCTTTACAGGCCCACAGGAGGATTTTAATGGCTGGATTCCTAGCTGATTTAAGAGTTGCCGTTTGTCGTTCATTCTTCAAAAGGAGCCTTGTGGGTGTTAATCTGGCAATTGTGAATAATTTAAAGAATTATTCCCGAAATTCTGACGGGCAGTCGGCAACAGTCAGCAGAACGCTCCGGCTTATTATTTTGGGCATGCTGGCTTATTTTGCTTTTTGGGTAGATAAGTGTAGAGAGAGAGAGACAGAGAGAGAGAGACAGAGACAGAGACAGAGACAGAGAGACAGAGAGAGAGAGACAGAGAGAGAGACAGAGAGACAGAGACAGAGAGAGAGAGAGAGAGAGAGAGAGAGAGACAGAGAGAGAGAGACAGAGAGAGAAAGAGACAGAGACAGAGAGAGAGAGACAGAGAGACAGAGAGACAGAGAGACAGAGACAGAGAGAGAGAGAGAGAGAGAGAGAAAACTCTGGGGATGCTGTTGAGGAGGCGCCTGCTCCTCTGAGCTGAAACGTATCCTGTTGCATTACAGGAGGTGACACCAGCAGCCACAGTATCACTCCATCCTCTGCTGTGGGTCTGGTGCTGTCCGAGGTGCTGAAGCAAACTGTTGTGCGTGTCTGTGTGTCGTTACGCTACCTGATTATGTCATCGTTGTGCCCGAGGTAAAATTTCTGCTTGTGCTCCCGGGTGTTGTACACAACTCCCACACCGGCGACGAAATAGACTATTTCCTTGGCGGCGGTGTAGTACAGGTTGTTGCGGCACTGGTGTCCCCGGTATCCGTACACCCACTCCAGTCTCAGGTGGCAGTTGGGAGCAGTCCTGTCAGCCATGTCCGCACTTCCGCGTGTGTCTCTCTGTCGCTGTCACGTAGGTTTTCTGATATAGTGTCATTCACCAAAAAGGATTTATTTTAAGCCCGCGTGTCCCATTAGTGCCGTCGGATTTCCACCGGTCCCGGGAGAGCGTTGAAACGAGGCATTTTTGAGGGCCACGTGAATGAATAGTCCACCTGTGTGAGAAGGTGAAAGTCCTCTGTCTCTATTCCAGAAACGGGTTACTAAGCGGCTGTTGGCATCGTGAGAGTCCACTTGCACCTCTGCAGCCGCGGCGTTGCGGTCCTCTTCGACACAGGTCAAAGCTCCTGTCAAATCCTACAAAGATGGAGCTGCGACTGTTATCCACAGGCACCGCCCACAGAGGTGACGGCGGAGCCTGTCGTCCAATCAGATCCTTGAACTCATCCTCGAGGGAAAAGAAGGAGGAGACGACAACTCCGTCACGGCTGGAAAAGTTATGCTTAGCAAATGTTTCACACTGATAACAGAATTTTACACACATACAGCAACATATTCCCCTATGAGATATATATTTTAACATAATGTAACTGATATTGTTGTTAAATATAAAGCTGTATTTATTTTTTAATTACATATTTATTTAGTCCATATAAACGAAATCCACAATGTATCTTTCTAGCTGCTGGATGTTTGTTGATTTTGTTCAATTAAAAAGGCATTCCACTCTGGAAAGGAAATAATAATAATTCAAACATATTTCAAAATCCAATGTCGCAAATAAATGTGAGTTTTTTTAAAGATGAAAGAAACACAGCAAAGCATTTGCTTTATGACTGTTCTTGCAAAACATTATTCTGGAGGAGTAAGGTAGAAGCCAAGATGGTTTATATGGTGACAATACACCAGAAGATACAACTAACTGCTAACTTTATAGGTAAATTTCATATCAATCCAAGTCCAAGTTTTCTCCCATCTTTTGAGTTATTCATTATTGAATATAGGAATTACATTGAATCTGTTAAGATGTGTACCATACGATTATGTATTTCACGAGCTATTTAAAGAGATCTGAGGAAGATAATTATGCCTTTTGCACTTTGTTTACTTAATTAATTCATTTATATATATATATTATTTTTTGTTTATTTAAATTATTTTTCAGTGCAACTTTTTGTGTATTTTATCTTATTTTCTATTCTTTGATATTTAGGACATACTTTATTTAATGTATAATAAAGCACTATGTTGTTATCTTTTTTATTACAATAATGATAAATTGATGTCTGATTCAGATTTTTGTAACGCTTGTTCTGTGTGTCATGTGTTCCATATAGGTGGGAAAATATCTATACTACTAATATGATTAAACGATATTGTTTATCTTTATGTACTTTATTGTATTATATAGAAGACTGATTCAAGTAAGAATAGGGATGTATTTGTTCACAAAGTTTTGTGGTTTGTTCACAAAGTTTTGGTGGAGGATATTTTACAAAGAAACTAGGGAAAAGTGTTAAATATTTTTGTTTTGGTATCATAGGAGAGCAAACTGAATATAGATAATATAACTTTTTTCTTGCCTTTTAGTTTTTGTCTTATTTTTATTTAGTATTATAATTATTATTATTATTATCATTATTTTATATAACTAGGTGTAAACTGAGATCCCGATCCACATTCCATACCAGTGTCTGGCGGTAATGATCCATAACGTTGTTTGCCAACCGCCTAAAACCTCAAGAAGAAGAAGAAGAAGAAGAAGAAGAAGAAGAAGAAGAAGAAGAAGAAGAAGCACCGCCCTCCTCCGACGTTGCCGAGCGACGGAGGAAGCGTTAGTCTCGCCATCGTCCCAGCTTTGCTCAACAGCTTGGTAGCCGACTTCCGCACCTTTTTCTCCCCCAACCAAAGCAATGGAGGTGACGATGGACCCTTTGTTTCTGGCGTGGAGCTATTTCAGGAGGCGGAAGCTCCAACAATGTTCAGATATCTGCACAAAAATATTACAAGACAACCCGTACGACCAGGTACTGTGCTGTAGTTAGCCGTGCTAGCCCAGCATGCTAGCGATCATCCATTAAGGAAAGCCTGCTTGTTGGCTGACGCACGGCAACAGTAGAACCTGGTGCATAATCCTGATTAGTCGAGTCCTTGTCGTTTGTCATAATTTCATTTAGGTTGGTTTTCCTGGCACGTTTGTTTTCTTTTGTAATCCTCATTGTTGCATTTCTCATTGTTCATTTCTTTGTCATATTTCATTTTTGTTTTCCTCTGCGCCATGTCTTCAATTCACTTTCTCCTCTTCACCATTGTTTCACATCTGTCCTCGACGTTCTACTTCTCTCACTAACTGCCTGCATGCTGTCTTCAGGACTCCTTGCCTGTCTCAGAGGTAACCATGACTGCAGGCTGTTTCTCTCTGTCGTCCCTTTATCGTGCGGAGAGTTCAACATAGGTCCTGACTGCAACACGTCTACATACGAGGCCATCTATATGTTTGAAACATTGTGTGTTTCATAGGCTGCATGGAGCTTGAAAACCCGTGCCCTTACAGAGATGGTGTACATAGATGAGGTTGAGGTCGACCAGGAGGGGATTGCTGAGATGATGCTGGATGAAAGCTCTATTGCTCAAGTTGCACGTAAGTTTATGTGCGTTTTTAAGTTAAGAGTATAAATAGTTCATATATTTACTCAATGGCTACTGTACGTTTGTTTGATTGATAAGACTTGACTTTCTTCCAGGACCTGGAACATCACTGAGGCTGCCTGGAACAAGTCAGGGTGGAGGTCCCACACCGGCTGTCCGGTACTGTCTGCCAGGCACTGCTTGTATAATACCTTAAAATTTTACCATTGATGGCATTTTCAACAAAGTAAGAAATGCCTGATCTGAGTTTTCCTTTCTGAATTCAAGGCCTATGACACAATCAGGGCGTCCTATCACAGGATTTGTGAGACCCAGCACGCAGTCAGGGCGTCCTGGGACGATGGAGCAGGCCATCAAGACCCCCCGCACTGCTAGCACAGCTCGTCCTGTCACTAGCGCTTCTGGCAGATTCATCCGCCTGGGAACAGTGAGTAAATATGCCCGGAAATTTGTCAGTCTGCAGTGACTGAGAGGCTCCATGAAAAGCACGATTATAATTTCCCAGCAGAGCTCTTATATTTGAAACACAGAATCTTTCAAATCACACTTTTAAATTTCATTTTAAAAAATGATTTCCCCTCTGGTATGTGTTTCATAGATCTGTCAGTAGCATTTTCTCCTATTTCTTTAGATATTAATATTGTTAGACAAATAACTATTATCTATTAAAGCATCTGTTGTATTTCATTTTGCTATATTGACTGTGAAGAAAGCCTGAAACGTATGACATTTTGTTCCACTGTTTCTCCAGGCGTCTATGTTAACCAATCCAGATGGACCATTCATAAACTTGTCGAGACTGAATTTGTCCAAGTATTCCCAAAAGCCCAATTTATCAAGGGTAAGATGGAGACTGTGACTTGGAGAAAGTTTTATCAAGATCATTGTTTTTTTTCTGAAATATCAACTAACCATAATTTCCTTTCTCAGACTCTGTTTGAGTTCATCTTCCATCATGAAAATGACGTGAAAAATGTAAGTGTTGCATGCATCTACTTTGTAAAGAAAATTGGTTTGCATTGAATTGTAAGATTGTTGAATATAATTCACGCAACACAAACTTTATATTTCTTGCCCAGGCTTTAGATTTGGCTGCTCAAGCTACTGAACATGCTCAGTTCAAAGACTGGTGGTGGAAGGTTCAGCTGGGGAAATGCTACTACAGGCAAGTAACTCACAAACATCCACATTGTTTGAGCTTAACATTTCTGACATTTAATCAAGTAAAATGTTTTAATCTATGTATTGATTAATGTCTCTGACCTTTGCAGGCTCACTTTATATCGGGAAGCAGAGAAACAGTTTAGATCAGCTCTCAACCACCAAGAGGTGGTGGATACGTATCTCTACCTTGCGAAGGTAGCGATAGAGACATCATAGCATTACATCACATCACCAGCTTGTTGCACACTGGAAAATCTTCTTTCTAGGAGCCAAATATTTGCTAATAAATGACAAACATTGTGTGCATTATACCGTAGGTCTATCAGCGCATGGATCAACCAATAACAGCACTCAACCTTTTCAAGCAAGGCCTGGACCACTTTCCTGGTGAGGTTACTCTTCTAACAGGAATCGCTCGTATACATGAGGTACAGTATGTCACTGCTGTCCTCACCATAGAGTCCACTTACTCCTCTCTCCAGATACAACTGCCAATATGAAATAGGAAACCATGTTTTTTTGTCTGCACTATGATATTGTCACAGGAGATGAACAACATCTCATCAGCCACAGAGTACTACAAAGATGTCCTGAAGCAGGACAACACTCACGTGGAGGCTATAGCCTGCATAGGCAGCAATCACTTCTACACTGACCAGCCCGAGATCGCCCTGCGCTTCTACAGGTTAGATAAGCTTTTATGTAGAATTAATACAATGTATTGTTACAGTATACAGTATGTTATGAGAACTTTTATCCCATCTGTGAGTCAATGTGCTTCTCCCACTGCTAGACGGCTACTTCAGATGGGAGTGTATAACTGCCAGCTGTACAACAACCTGGGCCTGTGCTGCTTCTTCGCCCAGCAGTACGACATGACTCTGTCCTCATTTGAGAGGGCTCAGTCCCTGGTGGCCAATGATGAAGAGCAGGCTGATGTCTGGTACAACATAGGACACGTGGCAGTGGTGAGTAAACAATCCCCAGAAATGCCCTGGAACGTCTGATGATTTAATAATACGTACCCCCTCTTTACAGTTTAAATAAATTAAACATTGTCTGTTAGCCAATAGAACTCACAAGCTTACACAAAGAAGTTGGCACAAAGTGCATGTGATCTATGTTTACAGGGCATCGGGGACTTGACACTGGCCTACCAGTGTTTCAAACTGGCTTTGGCGTTTAATAATGACCACGCGGAGGCCTACAACAACCTGGCTGTGCTGGAGCTGCGCAAAGGTCGCGTCGAACAGGTGAAGACACACCTTTGAGTCATATTGCTTTTATTGCTCTGCTACAATATGAGGTACGAGAAGATATTGGTGTCCTTTTAGATAACTAATATGACGTAACACAGCCCATTATTTAAGAACTACTAAACTGCCATTGTTATTATTATTAAACTTAAAAATCGCCTGTATTACCAAATAATATTTCTCACATAGGCCTAGTGCAGTATTCATTTTTTGAAAACACAGGATTCATTTGAAGGTTACGCTCGCAAACCATTAATCCAACAAGCTATAAGTCACCACTTAAACCAACCAAGAGCTGGGCGATCAATTAATGTGGCATTAGTATTTCATGTCCTACTAAGATTATAATAAAAAAAATTTTGTTATTTTCATATACATTTTGATAAAATATTCTATTGTAGACGATATTAATGGTTGTCCTATCTTTGATCCAGTCTAAAGCCTTCCTGCAGACTGCTGCATCGTTGGCCCCTCACATGTATGAGCCACACTTCAATCTCTCCATTCTCTCTGAAAAGGTAAGTTATTACTATTTAATTCATCTGAACATCTAAACAGTAAGTGCGATCTCCATGATACAGTTGCCAAAGGGATGTTTTTGTCTGTGTCCAGATTGGAGACCTGCAGAGCAGCTACACTGCGGCCCAAAGGTCCGAGGACTCCTTTCCCGAGCACGTTGATACTCAGCAGCTTCTTAAGCATCTTCGGCAGCACTTTGCGGTGCTGTGAGCATCCGACCAGCATGCTCAGGAATGTAGTTCAGATCAGAGACACGGTGGTGCAGGCTTCAAAACACCAATTTATTTAAATGCTAAATGGTTGACAGGTTAGTCAGACATGGAAATCAACAAATGGTATCAGTGTTGGTTTGTGTTAAACACTAAATTACCAGTTTATGTTGTATGTCTAACACATAATGTAAAATTTCATATAAAATTCTGCACACCAGCGTTGAATTTGGATGTGATTGGCCTCGTTATGGCCTGTCTGTTCATTGGCACTTTTCTGGCCATTCTCCTTTGACCCCGCTGATCAACAAGCTGTTTTTATCTACAGAATCCCTGGTCACCGTCGTTGCTTTTCGCATTATTCTTAGTAATCCTTGCAACAGCAGGGTGTGAAAAGGCCAAGATGAAAGCCATTTGGGAGGTGCTAGAACCAAAACATCTACCTCCAGTGGTTAAGTTAACACTTACTGGTTTTTATAGTCTATGTAATCATTTATGTCTGTGAGATTTGTAAAATTAACTTAGCTCAATGCTAACTTAAAATCTAAATGCTGCTTTGTCACGCAACATAAGGAATGTACAGTTTATGTGAAGGTGGGTGTTTTCCTGATAAACTAGTGTACAGACCTGTATAGTACTAATACATACTGCATGTACATAGTAAAGGTCAAAATGTATTTATTACAGTAAAATTATTAAATGTTATAGTTAATTTCATAAATAAGATGTATTTTTCGTATTTTAACCTTCCTTGCCATTTTGTAGTCTCGACAAACATTGACGTGAAAATAAAGAGCACAATTCAGAAGCTACGTTAATGTCTCTAAGGTGGAGTTAATTATTCAATTAAACCAAAACTAAATCTGAAATTATTTTTTTTTTATCACTTTAACTTGCAGACCGTGGTTCCATTTCGCAAATCCATTTCAGGCCATAATTGCATGGAGCATCATTCCAGGCTTTAAAGGGGTTGCTTCTGGGATACGCAGCTGCGCAGTCCTCATTTCCCTGGTTGTTGGGCTCTCCATCATTCCAGTACCTGAAACAATAATAATAAGTTCTCTGACAATATATATTTAAACAAATGATTAATTAGGCTACGTATTCATTTTAAAAAGTGGTATTTCCAAATGCATGATAGCCACAACTGTAAGTACATGAATGTGCTATTGCAGCAATTCCTGCAATCACAATATTTGACTCCAATGAGTTGTTTTTATATTTACATATATGTAACTGTTACCCCTCAGTCAGCCTTGTTCCATCCAGCCATTTCCAAGTCCCTTCCACCTCCACGTCTGTCAGTCCGATCCAGAAGCCACTGTGGGTAATGGCTCTCGAGGGGTCTTGATAATTATTTACCAACTCGCTTATTGCCAACTGAAAACACACACGCGCACACACACACACACTACATGTATATTCATTTATTTTGTTTGGTTCTATGTAACAGACAACTATTACTGCTCAGAAAAAAATGTAAAGTGTAAAGGAAATGTATGTCTTTATTCCAGAGATATCAATTTGTTGAGTCTTACGTGCTTCTCTCTGCTGTTTATCACTACCAAGTCGCTTCTTTGTTTCGTGCAGAACTGTCTGGCTTCCTGCCACGACCTGCGCGAAAGAGCGTCGGAGAAAGCGAAGTAGTAACACAGAGAGTTCATGAAAGTCCATCCTGGTAGACAGTGTCTGCAACCCTCCTCTGTTGCCAAAGAAAATGGAAACATGTTTTTGTTTAGGTCACAATAATTATGCATTTATACCTCAATAACACAAACAATCAGCAAAAAATAAAACCTCACCAATCATTGGCATGTGGGATTTCAGCGCTGCAATATCCATTTGAATTTTGTCAGCCTGCTTTTCGTAGTCTTTGCGTCTTCTCTTCTGGTGTTCAAGCTCCCACCGGGTGAGTTGCTGCTCATTAATCTCTCTTTCCAACTGTTTCTTGACTTCATCCCTGTTTTGGATTGCAACGTTGTAAGTAGCCTGCAGTTTGGCCACCTCACTGCCGATGTCCATTATGGTTTGGTCAGTAAGTTTCCTGTCTGTAAATGGTGAAGATGGTGTTACTCAAGTAATGTAGTCTCAGTTTATGGTTTAGCATTATGAACAATGTTTTACAGTACAAGTACAATTGCCTACAGTATACAGTCAAACATAAGCACAGGAGTACGAGCGATTAAAAAGTGAAGTGAAAAAATAATATTACTGGTGCACAGGCGTTTATCTCTCACTCTGAATCAAGAATTACCTTTACACATACAGCTATATAAAGTTTAATTTATAGTATTTTATTATATTAGTGTGCATGTAATTCTTTTCAAGCTGTCATACAGCATTCGCTCACAGCAATTGAGAACCGACAGCAAACTACATACTGTGTTCCAACACAGTGAGCGGTGAGTGAACAAAAGCATTACATTTGTGGGCCACAAAACCAAAACAAATTTATTTTAAAAAGTTCAAAGCTTAAGGGAACAGTAGAGTTGGGTGATCATTTTTTGTGGGTTCGCAACTAGGAGCGACACCCTTTTCACATGTGATCCATCGTTAACGTAAAGAGATATTGATCATAACCGCTTTAATAGCTGTACCTCTTTTGTTATTTTCATTTCTGCTACTTCAAGATCAACTTTTCTTTCAACCTTTCAGTCAAAGGCTAAAACATTAATTCAATGTCATGAATTACCTATGTCACACCACAGTATTTTCACAATATTGTAAATCTAGGAGTGCTTTATGATTTAAACAGTGACTTACAGTAAACTCCCAGGCCAATATCAACTGCTAGCAGAATGGCAGCGAGCACGGCCAGGCTTACTGTGAGCACTTTGTAATGACTCAACCTGGATTCAGCTCTCACCATGGACATGGTCACTACGCAGAGAAATGGTGGATCAATATCAGAGCCATAAACTGTGTCACAATATAGTAACAAGTCAGTAACATCAAAATAATATAGAGACAGTTCAGAGACAAATATAAAGGAAAAACATAAATATAAGTGGGACACTTTACATTGGTTGTTCCTTTAATTTGTCACTTATCTGTATATTGTATGTAAGATGATATTCAATGGTTGAGCTGTACAGTAATTTTAAAATCTGATGCAAAACATACACTTAATAACTTAATAACTTAGCAAAACAAGGATATATATTAAGATTAGTATGGAACTTAGCACAGTAATGTGTTTCCAGAACTATTTTAGAATCTGGTACCAGTGTCAAAGAACTGATCATCAGATTCTTGTTGATGTACATAGTAATTAATTTACTTTTCATTTATTTTACCTTGTTGCTTCTCTTGGTTTGAGTAGATAGGGTGTTCGTCTGCGCCTAAGTCCTCTTGGCTAATCAGTTTGTTATATGTACCATCAAAAGTGCCAACTGAATTTCCTCCGTCCTCCATTTTTACTGATAAAATTAGAGCAGTCTGGCATGTGTGTCCAGGAAAGATTACTTTCTAGGACATTGCCCTCTGTGTGTGTGTGTGTGTGTGTGTCACATTACAAACAGAAAATCAGGTTAATTTGTTAAATATTTACAGGGGGTGCAGGTAATTTGAAGAGCAGTCTCATCTTCTGATCACAAAATAATTTTTAATGTATTCAAACATTCAAGGTTTATAAGACATTTCTTCTTAAATCTTTCTTCTTTGTTTAATTTAAGCATGATTTCATGAAATCTTCACATGGCAGACATTTTCTTCCATATACAACTACACATATTGTGCCGTATCAGATTGATTATTCAGGGGAATCAACAAATTAATGACATGATGCCATTAGCAGATGTGTGTAGTGACCAGTGTCTCTGCGATTGTATTGTCCTGTTACAGTGGTGTAGAGATTTCTGGCATTTTTTGCAACTTGAGTAGCTATTTTCTGCTAAAACATAACAGGGAAGAAGGCTAATTATTTGTCCAGTTATTGCATTTCTACTGGAGGGGTTTCATGCCTTCCTTGGCTCCATCTCACATATCCAGTTAAATAGGTGGTTGCTGCAGTTTCCGTTATACCATGTCTTGGTATCAGCAAAGTAATAAAAAGCAGCACAGTTCCCACTCTGAATCCCTTCATGGTTAGGCTGTCCATTTCTCCAGTACCTTGGATAAACCAAATTCATTTATTAGTTCCACTATATTTGTTAGTCATGATGATGTTGTCCTAAAAAATAGTACGTGTTGACAGATGCTTACATTGTTTCGATCTCAGTCACATTGTTAACCCAGACCCATGTTCCCGCTGTCACTACATCGGTGAGGCCAATCCAAAATCCGTTCAGCCACCACACACTACCGCTGCTCTGCTTTGGAAAGTTGTCACTCATGAGTTGCTGTAAGAAAGCAGGCACAGGAGTTACCGTTCAAGTGTCACGTTTCCAGTCATATATATACGGTATGTACTGTATCATTTTTTCTCATTTATTTTCTTTTTCCAAAAAATGGGGTAGACATGAAGACAACATTTTCTCCCCAAAGGCAGAAGAGTTTTATTAGATATACTGTAGGTGTTTTGTGTTTTTCCTGTGATCTTCTCACTGGTTTGAAAGGGATTAGATGGGGAAAAAAGCTGATATCGACGTGCTGTGCTGTACTGGGTGAGAGTTGTGGGGTTGTCGAAAAACAATAGTCAGTTAAATTTGAACAAATTACACAGTTTTACCTGATTAATCAGATTAGCTGAGATTTTGAGTATTAACATACTTAGTTCTAATGTATTTTGACTTTATTTCTGTCTGAACTTAAACTTTAATTGTTGCTTATTTAGTCATGCATATTTAAACATGCAATAACATATTTTTTGGTCACTTGGGGTGTAGTGGTAACAAGTTGTGAATGCAATAATGACATAATTCTGTTGATATGGTGAACAAACAGTTGCTTATTTTGGAGTGATGTTTCTGGCCACCTGGTGAATGTAAGTCCATATTCTCTCTCTTTTAGGTGTTTTTGGTCTCTACCAACTCCTGAGGAAAATAGGGCTTTTTACAGCTTTTTCATTGAAAACAGCTGTATTCTGCAGCCGAAAACGACACTATGAGAGCGGTGAGAGTAAACCAAAACAGTGAAGTTGCGGGCCAGGCAGCTATGAGCAATGAGCTGAAACTGTATAAAGCTCTGTAACACTTTTTCACCTAAGATATACTTAAATCAAAACATCATTAAGATCATTTTCTCCCATATATGATACTTGAAGCTAGAACTATTTTTTATTTCAGACTGAAACCCTTTGATTTGCTTTTTGACCCACCTGCTCCTCCAAGTTATTGATCACAAGCAGGTCTCCCCCTTGACTAACACAGTGTGCTCTGCTATCCATCCAGTTCTTTTTGGAGTTGGACACATGGAGAGAAGAAAAATAATAGCAGGAAGATTTTAGAAGAATCCATCCTGGTAGGCATCTGCGACAGCTTTCATCTGTTGCAACAGGAGATTGGACAAAGTAAACCTTTCTTGTCATGGGAATTCTGTAAAAATCCCCATGATACATAACAAATACATACATTTTACAGCACGTATTCCGTTGGGGAGAAGGTTTGACCATTTTAACCGTGATATGTACTGGACCACCAAAGACAGGTTTGAAGTCTTCCTTACCTATGGTAGTTTTATTAGACTGCAGGTTTGTCATCTCTGTATGAAGTGTCTCAATCTGTTGCTGAAGGCTGTCAGTGAGTGTTTTCTGCTGCTTCAGTTGTAGCTTTAGTTGCAGATGGCTGGTACGCTCTTTCACTATTTCTGCCTGGGCCTCCAACTTAGCTTTGATGATATCACTGTGGTTGCTCAGATAGTTCATCTCAATGATGAGGGGTGTAGCAGCTGAATTGGGAACCTGAATGTAATTGTCTTTAGCACCTGAGGCATAAAAAGTCATTATAACCATGAGAAATAGGAACTGTGCAATAACTGGTGTGTGAAGTCAACATAATTTTCTGACTGAAACATCTCAACAACTGTTGAATGGATTGCCATAAACTGCAGTGGTTTATGACCAAATACCTGCAAAATCCCCCAGTGACATAACCATCAGCCTCAGCGGATTAGCGAATGTTAGTACATTAACAAGTTAAACTAAGATGGTGAACATTGTATCTGGTAAACATCAACATGTTAGCATTGTCATTATAAACATGCTGAAGTAAACCTTTGACTTGTGATGCACATTCCTATTAAAAAACAAAATAGTTTGTATTACAGTTAACCGATACAAGATTTTATACAAGAAATTGAGAATGCATTTATTTTCTATGATTGAGAAACAACTTGCACATCCATATTTTGATATGGTGTAATGTTAATTCAGCTATCCATTTCAAATTCTACAGAAGAGCAATTGTACATTGAATACAGGAAATCAGCTGTTTTTTGTGAACCATCATACTTACAGTAAATCCCAAGGACAACAGCAGTCATCAGCAGGAGAGCATTCAGCAGGCACAGGCCGAGTATAACCAGTCGGTTGTGTGGAAATGCAGATCCACCTCCCTCTGTAAACAGACCTTAAGTTCATAATAAATTGAATAGCATTATCATGGTGACTTTAACCTTCTAATATATTCTTACAGAGAAACTGATGATTAAGGAGTTACAATGATCACGTTGTGAGTTTCAAAACCATAGAATATATTTAAAGATTATATTTTATGTACAGTTCAAATCTAAGTCACTTAATGAACTAAAGTTACACAGAGTCATTTCGAAAGAGAAAAGAGAGTACAAAGGTGGTGTAAAAGAAGTAGGACATGGGTCAGAAACAGCAGAAGATTTGATTTTAAAGTTAGTTGTACCTTGTCCAAATGTTTGATGGTGTGAGCCCGAACGCCTGTCTGTGTTGAAATCGTGAGAAATCTCTTGTTCAAATGACATTTCCTCCCCAGGTTCTGACTGTGACTGTGAGTTCTCCATTTTTCTGGTGCAAGTAGTGCCCATTGATCGGTTTGTCTCCTGATTATACCAGTGATAAGCCACACGTGAGTGTGTGTGTGTGTGTGTGTGTGTTTGGACTCTGGTCTGGATGCTAAGGCCTTTGTGTGGTTTACAGTTGGTAAGATAGCATCATTAGAGGACACTTGTATAGTTTAACATCTGATTCAAATAAAGTTTTAAGTATGGAATAATACCACTGTAAACGTTGGCAGAACGGTGATACAGCTCATTTTTACATTTAGATGTTAATATGAAATATTACACTGTTGACAGTGGTTCTTGTTATCCTTTTTGCAGATTGACTCATCAATGGATGTCATCATTTCTCCATTCTGTCCAAAATATTGTTATATTAACACACTCAGAGATAAACCACATAATTTTATTCTTCTCACTTATGAGATGCTAAGTCATAATTATGAAACACAAAATTCAAACGGCTCAGATTTTCTTTGTATCTATGATTGCAATGTACTTCGCTATCATTCTGTATGTTTGTGCTGACTTTTTGCAACTGGCCATTTGAGAAACTTCACATCTCTTAAAGGAACACTTTGACATTTTGGGAAATACATGATCTTGCCGAAAGGTGGATGAGAAGATTGATACCACTCTCATGTCTGTACAGTATACGCTATGACCAGCAGCCAGTTTTCTTAGCTTAGCATAAAGAGTGGAAACAGGGGTAAACAGCTAGCTGGCCCTGCCTGAGAGTACAGAAATCTGTCTACCACTAAAGCTCACTGATTAAGATGTTATATCTCATTTTAAATGACACATGAAGAAATCGTCCAGCACAAACCCCCATAACACTATGACATGTCACTGTATAATGTGTTATACATTAGATGCAGACCGGCTAGCTGTTTCCCTCTGTTTCCAGTTTTATACTAGGCTAAGCTAACTTGCTGCTGGCGTTAGCTTCACATAAGAGTTGCAATTGGGAGGAAGAGCTGGTTGTAAAACTTGTCCTGTAATGCAAACAAGGTGTTTTTTAGAGTTAAAGATGCCAACTGAACTAACCATCTTCACTGTACTTGCATCAATGCCACTTTCTAATAAGTCATACTGAAACACATGTTTATGTTTTAATTAATCGTTGGGCAATGCATCCTTTATTAATTCTTTACAGATCAGTAATGAACTGTTTTTATCCGTCAGCATAATTTTCTTGCTCTTTAAATGATCAACTTACCCTCACAACTGAAGACCCATTTAAAAACATTCAAAATCTTTTGTTAAAGTACAGATTTATGAAGCATTCGTTAATAATTTATTAACTATTAATAAAGCTGTTAGTTGTATAACTCACAAGGACTTTAAGTATGTCTTTTTGAAAAGCGTTACCAACAGATCGTATGTTGGGAGAGTTACAGAAAGCAAATATCATGGCGTTGATCAGAAATTCATCTTTATTGCTTTGCAGTGTTAGCTATAGGGCATCAATACAGCAGGTATCAGAATGCTGAAAGGTTGGTACAGCAGTCAGATGTGGAGAATTGCAAATATTTTGGTGCCTTCATCAACAGCAGCAATTCTAGTATGTAATGTTATCATGTTAGGAATATGCACCATAAATCTAGCAGGAATGTTCATGTTATTTGCAAGTAGTAACTTTGAGGTACTGACCTCAGGTTTGTTTATATTAATACTACTTCTGTGTCATTCATAATCTGCTTACACACCAGTCTCCACTTATGGGAGTCCACAGAAGGAATTATAGTTGGGGACAAATATATAAGAAACACTTATAACTACATTATATTGTGTTACACGCCATTTATTTGATGTTCATATATAGGTTATAATTGCTAAACAGGGGGACTTAAAGTAAAGTGTTACTGTAATAAAACAAGTTATAAATTAACATTATACTATATCAATGTAATGTACTGTACATTAACACAGTGTATAAACACTTAAAAATGTACTTATAGCTGTGTACAACTACATTATAGTGTGTTATTAACCATTTATTCAGTGTTTGTCTACTCCTTATAGATGCTATGTAAGGGGACTTAATGTTACCAGTTATTAAATTGTGCCTGCAGAGATTTGGGTAATAGTAACATGCACACACATACAGTCAAACAGTTATGCTTGCAAACAAATGCAGTAAATATACACTGCTAAGTCATAAAAGTTGGTAATTTTTCACAAATCCATTCCATTTTGACTCCACATCCAGCATCGTTCCAAGCCTTGAAGAAATTTTCTTTGGCAAATATCATTGCACAATCCTCCTCGTTGATATTATTTGGTTCTCCATCATTCCAGTACCTGGAGCAAATGATATGTTACTTTACAGAGACACAGTTCTTCTTTCTGTCAGTCCTCATTGTTTATTGTGTTTGTATATTAATACATTTATTCTAATGGAAAATATTTGTAAAAAAGGCTGCTACATGTAAATCAGTGTTTAAAATCATCTGTCATAGAGCCCTTAACCCCTTTTTTTTAATAAAAGCTAAGGCTAAAAGTAAATCATCTCTCACAGGTCTTGATGCACACCAATCCAGTGTATAAGCAAGATTGACGCATTTTTCTAACTTCCAGGCTGCCAATTGTGTCACATTTGAGTGAGAAACAACATATGGTACTTGTGAATCATTTAACTTGCACTGCAAGTCTTCTTTTAGGTTTGTCAATGTTACATTATTGTATGGCAATGCAATTGAACAGACTCTTTGATGCTTTTGGTTAGGGAAAATGCATACAGCCCCTTCTTACTCAATATGATCATGCGGGAGGATACCATTTTTTGGAGGAAGATGGACTGAAAAATAAAAATTGAAATCTTGGAAACCTTTAGTGCAGGATGTCTGGATGTACCAGAAACTGAACCAGCAGCGGAATGTTATGCTGAGAATTTCCTACAAATACAAAAACGTGTAACATATTTAACTCTTACCCCTCAACCAGTCTTTTTCCATCCACCCATTTCCAAGTCCCTTCCTCGTGAACATCTCTCAGTCCAAACCAGAAGCTCACAATATTTAAGGAGTTTTGAATATGCATCAAGTGATTTACAGTTGAGTTCTAACAAACAAAAAATATAAACACAATTTAAAAAACACACACACATATATATATAAAACCTAGATATATATACTTTCATGAACAGGATTGCAAAGAAATATGAATATGTTGTTGATCTACCTGTTTGTCTTTGGTGTCTAAGACTGCAAGGTCACCCTCATGCAGCTGACAGAACTCCCTGGCTGCTTGCCATGTTTTGATTCCAAGAGTTCCAGGGTAAGAGAAGTAGTAACACAATGAGTTCATCAAAATCCATCCTGGTGGACAGTGTCTGCAGCCAGCATCTTTTGCCAAAGAAAATAACAGTGAATAATACGAACATATAAAACTTTAAGAACACTTCATTATGCTTTTAACATTTTATGATACATATTAATAGCAAAACAGGTCTCACTAATCATTGGTAAGTGGGATCTCAGTCCTGCAACGTCCTTAGTCATTTTTACAATCTGTGCTTCAGAGTCTGTGCTTCTTTTAATCTGGTGTTCAAGCTCCCAGTTGGTTGGTTTCTGGCGACTCATCTCACTGTCCAGCTGCTTCTTGTAACCCGTCATGCTTTTGATTGCGTTCTTGTAAGTATCATCAAGTCTGGTCACCTCATTGGTGATGTGTTCTGTGTCTTCAAGTGTGAGGTGGGTATCTTTGAGTTTGTTATCTGTAAGTGTAGAGGACAAACAGTGTTGCTATAGCAATGTATTCTCTTTTTTTATAACCCACTTTTTCTCTCATTTCCTTCTTCTAAAATAATCCCCTCCCACCCAGAATACGTTCAGACAAAACTTATAACTAACCCATCCTTATAGGAAACCCCCATCCTGATCTAAACGTTGTCCTCTTGTAGTATTTTCCCAGAACTACTGACCTAACTTAAAAGGTTCTTGGACTATTTACAGGAAATAAAACGTACTCCAAAATGATCAATAACTTATACATACCATAAGCTTAAGGTCTAACATGAGCACAAATATGTCTCCCATTCCTGTACACAATTTCATCAAAGGTGGAGTTGAAACAATTAATCTATTAGTTGATCAGACAAAAATGACTTACTTTGCAATTATTTTGGTAATTTAAGTCATTTTCAAGCTAAAATGACAGGAATGTTGGTTCCAGATTTCCTAACTTTCCCCTGTTTTCTAACATTGTAAAATATATATCTGGCAAATGGACTGTAGGCTGGACAGAACAGGTGATTAAAAATTTAATCTTGGGCCAATGTTGCAATGGTTAGTCAATTAAGTAGTCCACCAACAGAAAAGTAATCAACTATCTTGATAACTGATTAATTGTATAAGTAAATTTTTAGGTAAAAATGTGAAACATCTGATGGTTTCTGAATCTTAAAAGTGAGAATTTGCTGGATACATTTTAATAAATTGCATATTGCAATTGGGTTTTTGTCAGGGACGGTCGTGTGGGAAGGAGGTATGGAGGGACCCAAACGCAGACAGCCAGAAAGCATAAGGTTCTTTAACGTCACAACTAAAAACCCTCTTACAAAAAGGGGTAAGTTAGCCAGGGACCAGCAGAACGGGGAATATCCAACGCATAGGCACAGAGACACCTCAAACATAGACTTTGACGCCACAGAGAACAAAGGAACTGAACACACTTAAATACACAGGACACTAACGAGGGGATGGACCACATGTGAACACAAGGGAACAGGTGAACACACTTTGACGATCAGGGAGACTGTCAGGTGGCTGAGACAGGACACAAACGCAGGCACAGGAGAGCTAAAGCAGTAAACACAAGACCCAGGAATAACAAGACAGGTAACAAAACACACGAAACACAGTCACACAGACAGGGGGCGTGACAGTTTTGGACTGCTTGCCGGACAAAACAAGACATTTGATGACATCTCTGTGGGCTCTAGGAAATTGTGATTGACATTTTTCACTACTTTCTGATGTCACATACAAGCAAGTAATAAACATAATTCTTAGCTGTAGTCCTAATCAAGAATTCCAATGAGCACTGTTACAATGACTTACAGTGGACCCCCAGGCTGATATCAACTATTAGTAGAACAGCAGCGAGTAGCGCCAGGCTCACTGCAGGCAGTCTGCAATGTCTCCAAGGTGTCAGACTGGACATGGACACTAGACAGGGAGATAATGAATCTATATCATAAAGCCAGAAACGGTTTCAAACTGTACTAACAATACACTTTTAACAAGACATTTTAATGTAGATGTCATCAGCAGTAGTTGAGCTTTATACTGAATACGCGTTCTTGTATAGGTTTCATTTATGATGAAAAATCATTCACTCAGCACCTACTCATATGAGACATTTTTCATTGTTGTTATATTTCAACATAATTTGTCAGCACTAAGTTAGAGCCTGAAACCCCTGTTAAAGAATCAAACTGAACCAGAAACCTGTTTATTTAGTAAGCTTATTGTGTAAATTATAACTTTTAACATACTATACCTTGTTGCCTGGCTTGGTAAGATTGAGGATAAGGATGCTCCTCGTCCTGCAGGTCCTCCTGACAAATCAGTGTGTTAAATCCGTCATCAAATTTACAACCTGAGATTTCTGTCCTCTCCATCCTAGCGGTTTAGCTGAGATCAGTCATATGAGAGTTCATGTGAGAGATGATTTGTACGGACATTGCGCTGTGTTGAAGCTACCGTTGCTGAGCTCATCAATAATTCATGAAAGTCCCCTTTCACTTTAAACAGTTTTAAGTGAGAAAAGAGAAGTGAAATTATTATTATCTATTATGTAACATTTACTTTCCTCAACTGTTTCCGTGTACACAGGGTATGATGATACTTCCTCTTGTGAAATAATTCAAGAGTCAGGTCAGAGACTATGGCTGGATTGCAAACCTGGATCACCAAATCCCCACAAGCCCCACGTTTAGTGTGTCAATTGGACAGTGGATGGTTTTGTGTGTGTGTGTGTGAGGCCAATTAGGGAATACTGTTTCCATGAAGGGGTGTACTTGATCTGCAACAATGTTTAGGTAGGTGGTTTGTGTCAAAGTAACATCCACATGAATGGCAGAACCCAAGGTTTCCCAGCAGAATATTGCCCAAAGCATCACACTGCCTCTGCCAGCTTGACTTCTTCCCATAGTGCATCCTGGTGCCATGTATTCCCCAAGTAAGCGACGCACATGCACCCGGCCATCCACATGATTCATCAGACCAGGCCACCTTGTTCCATTGATCCGAGGTCCAGTTGTGATGCTCACGTGCCCATTGTAGGCGCTTTCGGCGGTGGACAGGGGTCAGCATTGGCACCCTGACCGGTCTGCGGTCTATCAGAACTAGCATTAACTGTTTCAGCACTTTGAGCTACAGAAGCCCTTCTGTTGGATCGGACCACACGGGTCAGCCTTCACTTCTCACGTTCATCAGTGAGACTTTGCCGCCCATGACCCTGTTGCCGGTTCACCGGTTTTCCTTCCTTTTTACCACTTTTGGCAGGTACTGACCCCTGCAGACCGGGTACATCCCACAAGAACTGCAGTTTTGGAGATGCTCTGACCCAGTCGCCTAGCAATCACAGTTTGGCCCTTGTCAAAGCCGCTCACATCGTTACACTTGTCCATTTTTCCTGCCTCAACACATCAAGTTTGAGGACAAAATGTTCACTTGCTGCTGCCTCATATATCCCCCCCCCCCCCCCCCAGTGACAGGTGAAATTG
>JAVQJF010031123.1:0-11745 GCA_036023855.1 Gadopsis marmoratus
ACACAGCAAACCTTCTGGCAATGGCACGTATTGATGTGCCATCCTGGAGGAGTTGGACTGCCTGTGCAACCTCTGTAGGGTCCAGGTATCGCCTCATGCTACCAGTAGTGACACTGACCCCAGCCAAATGCAAAACTAGTGAAAAAAAGATGAGGAGGGAAAAAATGTCAGTGGCCTCCACCTGTATTCCTGTTTTGGGGGTCGTCTCATTGTTGCCCCTCTTAGTGCACCTGTTGCTAATTTCATTAACACTAAAGCAGCTGATGTTTAATTAACTTGATGCTATACTCTACTTAAAAAGTGTTCTTTGAATTTTTTTGAGCAGTGTATATATCTGTACTGTGTGGTGGACCAGGAGGCAGACCCGACTCCAATTCCGTTGCCTGGAAACCACAAAGTGCTCGTTTGGGACAAGGGGTGTCAGGTGTGTACTTCCCGGTGGAGTGTCTGCATCCCATTGGGCAGTGGGAGTTGTCACACCTGACACCACTGAAGGATGATGACGGAGAGAGAGCGTGCCACCTGACAACCGCCCTTAAAAGACAGAAAAAAGAAAGCCTCGGGGGGAGTCCAGGCCGAGTCTGGGAGGGCGTGTACGTCCGGGACGACCACGCCCCTCCCGGTCTGAGACGCAGCTGCCCCTAATCAGGTGTTTAGTGGCTCGTGGGGCTCAACACCTGACGCCAGTGTTAAAAGACAGTGAGAAGAAGACTTTGGGGCAGAGTAGAGGCGGAAGGATTAGGAGTGAAGAAGTGAACAGTAGAGAATAAAAACGTATTATCTTTGAAAGACCAACGAGTGGTGTGCGTTGTGTACAACTGGGCCTTATCCTCACCTTGGAGTCTCACAACTGGCTTGGTTTATTCCATGTGACGCAAGTAAACAATGGTATCAATAATATATAGGTCTACCTCAGAGGCTACTGTAAATATGTCACAAAACTCAAACCCTCATGGCCTTTATCTGTTCCAGCTTGAGCTGGCTCTCAGCCTTGATGCACCATGATTTGACAGAGGTAAATGTTTGTGTATTGGTCTAAAGCCTTGAATTTTCTTGAAATACTGTGTTTTGACAATGATATTTACATTAGGAGAAAATCAGCTGTTTCTCAAGAAGCTATGGACATTAAGCCAATATTGAGCAAAATATAAAGGTTTTATATACTGTGGTTTCCTGATTTTATATGGGAAATTATTAAGTGTGAGCTGGTTGGACATGGCAGGGTCGTATGAATGCAGCTGGGTTTTACAGTGTGGCAATTTAATAACTGTGGCAATAAGCAATTTTCCAACAATGTCTTTGTTTTAATGAGCATGTTGACTGAACTGGAAGTCCTGAGCAGTGAAAGAATAATCAATGGTTTTATCAAGCTGCAAACAGCCATGTATGTCTGTCCTGAGGCTGTGATTCACGAGCACTGTCCTGCTCATCAGCACATTAATGCACATTGATTTAATTAACAGATTGAGAAAGAAATGGAAAAGAACCTGAACTCAACTGGAAAATTTTAATTCATGTTATTTGAGAGGATGGTGTCGGACCCATTAGGAGATGAGAGCAAAGATGTCAAAAGCATCAAGGTGTCCCTACTAGATGTTTAGTATGTTTGTGCTTTGTTAAATGTCAAAACGTGACTAGCATTTACATCTACAGATCTATCTTATTAATATTTAACCTTTGACAATATATCATATGCAAAACATTAAATACGAAAGCACTTATCTGATCTAACCTGGCTTATTTTTATGATTTTACTTACTATAAGTCAAGATCTTTACATTAACTATGGCTTTATTTCTTATCATTAAAATCACTGACTACATTGAACTTGTCATCACTTTTTACCTGTGTGTAATAACTTCATTCTCAAAGTGCTACTTTAGTTTGAAGACCTTATTTAAGCTCTCATCCTTCTCTATTGCTCTATGCAATAACAGCCCTTCACCACCAGAGACCAACATTGGCTGCACAATAGATTTTAAAAGTTGTTCTCTGGCCAGCGAATATGATTCATTTCATTAAGCCATGGCCAAGAGACAAACAGATGGATGAAATACCAACATATTTGACACAAGCTTTGTGAATTGTTTCTCTGCTGGCTTCTGCACAGTCAGTGCTGACATTATACACTGAGTGTTCGGCTCCCTTTACCACTGGTCAATGTTGGGGTCAACTGTCAACCTACAGTATAAAGCAGTTACCTTGGACAACAGTGGAATAATGGCCATGTTTGGCCATTATTAAGCAGTTACCTTGGACAACAGTGGAATAATGGCCATGTTTGGCCCTAAACCTCACTAGAGTTTAACATTTAATGTCCTGCTGCTGCTTTACCTCATGGGAATATTTTAATTTCTAATTAGATTTTTCATCTGTAATGATAGTGTGGGAAAGATTTGAAAGGGAAAATGGTGAATAAAGAACAAAAAAAACATGTGAATTAGTTTGACCAATCTTAATCTATATCTTAAGTTGTGGTCCAGGTTTACTGAGATGTGGTGAGCCAATCGAGTGCGCAAATTCTATCCACTGATGAAGACCGTGAGATGTTCTGGATATGGGCAGCAAGTGGAACTGGAGTGAAGATATTCTGTCAATCTACTATTTTCAAAATCAAGGTTCCAAGATTGAAGTTTCACTGTCATTTGAATGAGTTATTATCCTGTAAGCTTTAAGATTCAAGATTTACACGTACAGGACAATTCTGGCACTTCCCAGCCGTCATTCTGCAGTATGCAGTCATACAAGCAATCCTTACCACAGTGCAGAGCTGCATGGCTGTTTGCAGCTTGATAAAACCACGACATCCTTTGACTGCACAGGACTGTTGCTTCCAGTTCAGTAAAAATGGTCATAAAAAAATAATTGGTGACTTGCTTATTGCCACAGTATCCTCCGATGCTGAGAAGCAAATGATGCTGCTACACTATATTAGTCCCAGTTGTAATACTGTATTATTACGAGAATGCCAAATAACAGTCAAAATGTAATTTATTTATTTTTGTCCAATTCAAGTCAGATGTGCAGAGCAGGTTAACTTATTTAAAGTGACTGTTTAAACACACAAACTGGGCAGACTGTAATAAAGAAAAATGTGTGTTATTGTTACACTAGTAAAGACAGTTTTCTGTGTATCTCCATTCAAAGATTTTTTTTTTTTTAAAGAACAAAAGAAAAACAAAACAGTTCTGTGGTTCTATACAAATATACATTTTTCACTCAAGCAGAGGACCATATACATGGTCTTTTTGGTAAAGCCCACATCAAAATAAAAGCCTGACATATCATGAGAGAGAACAGGCAAATAGTCTCTTTTGTTACTGTGTTATTTCCATACTGTAGAGTGAGCTGCTGCAGAAGGACTGTCATATTTACATAAAGAAGGGAGTACATAGTCCTTTGTATTGAATGCACACAAACAAGCCCAGAATTAAATGGAAAACAAAAAATATAGAATATTTATGAATTTACATTTTGATTTACAGTATATGGCCATTATATTTTATCTATAGGATTATTATTCATTAATTATATATGCTTTGAGGCAACAAAAGAACAAAATTCTTTCTATAGTTCAGTATCTGTTGCATGCATATAACCGTCATTCCTCAATGTTGGAGAATTTTACCCCATACATTTCTTTAAGCTTTACGCTGTATGCATGGTAGGAACTCACAAGGCATTACATACATAGATAATGGTGCTTATTTCCAGTTGAAATGGACATGAATGGACATATGAGCCTTCTTTTTTGCTAGAGAAGGAAAGACAATTACTGAAATATGATGTCTTGGTGCCAAACACCTTCCAGTGGAATAGTGTAAGATTTAATTTTGATCTTAAACTACTCTGCTATGGATGAACAAGCTGGGCAGCAAGTTTGGCTGGTTTACTTGTGAATATAACAGCCCTGAGGATAAAATGAAAATCAATCATGCCCTGCATCATAACCCACTGAATGGCTGTAAAAGGTGCATTCAATCATCTACATAATCTCACTGTGTTGGCTTTTAGGGGCATTATAACAAACTCAGAGGTTGTTTTGGGTACTCAGGGGCTCTCCCTCAGGTGTTGTGATCTCATTGTTCTGCTCCCAGGTCTAAGAATTAGTTCTATCAATAATGAAAAAATAGAGCTGTCAGCTCTTAACTGATGTTCAAACCCATCCTCCTTTCTCACCTCTACACTGCTGGCCAATCACAGCGTAAAGTGGGTATGAATGTTGGACTGTTAGTTTCGGAAAGTTACAGAAATGGTTACCTTAAATCGAGATCTGAAAGGTGTGGTATTCAACTATCTGTCAAACAATTCTGGTTGAGTACAGTGGCCTCTTAACAGAGCTGTTGAGACCAGTTGTAGGAAAGCTAAAAATACACAAGAGATCCAGAGACACAAAATGACTTCTTTACATAGTCGACCTGGTAATGGCCAATGACTCAAAGCATAATAGTAGTATTTCCCTTGTTATAATCCAAAAAGCTGCTGTGTAAACCCATTTCTGTACACATTTTTGGAGTGATGAGTTTGATTTCGTCAAGTTGTGAAGACACGTCTAATCCTTTCTCGGTTTCATCTAATTCGGAGGTCCCAACTTTACTTCTTTACTTTTCTTAGCAAACCTCTGCCATAACCACACCCCTAGGCTCTGACACACTCTGGGAGTTGGCGTCACACAGTAGTCATGCAAATCTACTGAATGTGAACAATGTTTGTCGCCTTCTTTCCTGTTGGAAAAAGCTGGCTCGGAATGATGTTCTTTGATGACTATTATTGCTTTTGATTATGATGATCTGTCTCTGATTAGTGATGTTGTTAACTAGCTAGCCAGGCGTATTACAGACACTGTGGCTAATATTGTGAAATAGTTGTGTTGTGACCTAGCTAGTTAATGTTAGTTTTGTTTACTTTGCCTTTTCAGCAGACATGAAAAGTAACAACATTACAGTATAGGAAAATCAGATTAAATTGGCTCTATCAGTATAGCCTATTGGTAATCAAAAAAGATCACCATGTAATAACGTTAGCTATTTGCAGCAAGTATGTGTGTAATAAGGCTGGCCATTGTTCCTCACTTTAAAGTGGGATAATTGACCTCGGAATCAGTGCAGTGATTAGCAAGCTAGCTAGCCAACAACATCATCATAACCAAGCTAAGAACGTATTTAAAAAAGTATCTGCTCACTGTAAACAAACCAAAAATGTAAGTAGAACTACAACTCACTTGGCTATCTAGAAGTTGACACTGAACCCCAAGTGGCCCCCGGTGGAGGCCAGCATGGCAACTGTGTCCCCATCGGTGTGTGAATGTGTGTGTGAATTAGCTTAGTTCCAGTTTAGATTACTGTTATAGCGCTTTGGGAACCATTTCAACGGTTGAAAAGCGTTATATAAGTAAGAGTCCGTCCGGAATCCAAGTTGGGCCACGGTTGTTGCAGAGGTGCATTGGGAAAAGTAAAGATGCAGATAAGTCTGGGAGTTTAAGACAACATTTACAAGACATACTGTCAGATAGAAACAAAGCATACTTCAGTTACAACAGTAATGCTATTACAATAATGTCTTTAGGTTATCTGGGGATAAGGGCACCTTGTCTTCTACTGACCTGTGTTTGTTCAGTCAATGCAATCAGGTTACCAATTTACAGTCTATGGAACAGCTTCAGGGTTTTATCGGCTATGGGACAGAGCAGTTCATGTTCCTGAATTGGACTGCCCTAAATCACAAGAGGAAGATATGTAAAATCTAAACTTCAGTGTGGATTGTTGCAACATTGGTGGCATACTTTCTGACACATCAGTGATCACACACACTGATGTGTGTGATATGTAAAAGCAGGAGATGTCACAAAGCAAATGACAGCAAATGAGGATTGCAGTATTGAGTGACCTAGGTAGTGCTCTGTTCATCATTCTATAGGTGGTCTATAGGTGCTAGTTTGCAGTTTGAGAGGTGTGTGCTCGCCAGTAAGTCACACCATGCTGAAAAGCTCTGTTCTTCGATCAAAGTTATAACTCCCCCCACCATGCAAAGACCTGGAATCAAGTATGGTGTCATGGGAGAAGTGCGACATAACTCTTTCAAGACAAGTTAAAAGAGGAAAAGGGACAACAGGAAGATTATGTATTGAATGGAAGTAATGTGACTAAAGAACGTGGAATGGAGAAAGATGAGGTTTGTCCTCTCTGCTGAATTAGAGATGAGGCACTAGGGCAGGATTCATTGTGTCCTGTGCAGCTGTCTCTCTGTTGGCTATGGCTGGTATGCAGTAGATCAGTTAACAATTGAGTTCTCCCCCCAAATCCACAATAACTATGATCAGTGTCATGCTCCTTGTGAAAGTCAACTAATTTGCAATGTGTTGTTCTGTCGGTAGCACTGTATATGTTCAAAGGCACTCTTTGTAGATCATTATTTAAGTTCTAATTTATTAGGAGTGCAGAAGGAGTACAGAATTTTAGCTTTATATAAATGATTCAATGAGTCATATAAAACTAATTTAAATTCAAAGCAAACATTTTATCATGGGAGAGTTGACTTATTGCTGAGAAAAATCACTGTTCATAACACGTTTCATTTAGCATTAACATTCATACAGTCTTTCATTCTTGGATTTAAAAGAAGGTATATCACACAGAAAACAGTATAAAAGAAACAAATGAAATGAAAACCATCACAATGTGACACTTTCTCAATTGGGCCTCTGCTTAACCCTGAAACATTCTTCAAAAATATCACTGCTCTATGATCCTGTAAATTAAATCTCATATGCTTATGTGAACTCTTCCAACCTTCACATGTCATGTATGACTAGTATGAACATAAAGTGTCATGTATGAATCCACTCTTAAACTACTGAAAATGGGAAGATGTGCAAATCTACACGTGCACATGTAGGCTATTTTTTGGTCTGCACAAAGGAAGCACAGACAAAGGGAGTTAGTATTATTCATGTTGATGTAACACAGGTATTGATGGATATATGAAGTGTCCACATGAAGTCTGTTTATACAGTCAGAGACATTCGTCCTGTTTATATACTTTAACAATCTACTGTACAGTTAAACTACTTTCATCAGTTCAGTCATAGTTGCAGGGTATTCTAATTTGCAACAGGTGTGAAGTGGTGTACTGTTCAAGATTGTCAGATTGTTAAAAAAAAGTGTTCCTTTGTTCCTATTCCCTTATTATTATGAACTACTCTAATCTCTTCAGCTGTATCTGTGAGAAGTCTGTTGTCTTCCACAAAGAGAATGAAGTTGCCATGTAATGTCCTCATTTTATCCATTGTCAGTCTGCCTCACACTTTCAGCTTCACCTCATCCCATTCACTCCCTGGTTCGTGCAATCCTTTTCTTCCATAAGCAATCAACTGCTGCTTCAGTTTCAACACATCCTTTTCTTTCAATATCATGGTTGATAAAACACGAGCTTCATCACATCTCTCAGGTGACAGTGTGTAAATAAATAACACCAGAAGAAGCCTGACCCTATACTGCTAATGTAAAGCAGAGGTTGTCCAAGAGGCCACATGGAAAGTTGTTAAATTATTGTAAGTATCCATCCGATTGTGAATGGTAAGAATTAATCTAGATAATATAACCGGATCTTCATCAGAGTCTAACTCTTGGGCTCAGCTGATTGCCATGTCCTGATGCTGCCTTGGTCTTGCTGTCTGTGTGATTACTTCTCTTCTACACAGTCTGGAATGCCTTGGTTTGGGCAGGGATCATAACAGGGGTGGCCCCCATGCGGGTCAGGTTCCCAGGATTCAGTTTAGGGGGAGGACTGGGCTTGGAGTTGGAGGTAGATGTGGAGGTAGGTGTAGAACGGGGTTCAGGAGTCTTGGGGACTGTCTGATTGTAGCTAGGTGGTGACTGAGGGTAGGTGGAGGCTCTGCAGTTTTCCTTGAGGGCCACCACAACAGGAACACAGGCTCGCTGGCCTCCAGGCCCCATGTTGTGCACCATGGACTGGGTGGAGGAGGTGCCTGAGCGAGAGCTGCCAGAGCGGGATGAGGAGAGGGAGTTGGGTTTCACCAATTTGGCTTTGGGAGCCTCTGCATCCTCTCTGAAATGAGCACATGGTTGCATGATTTCAAAGAGTGTCCTCAACAGATCAAATTAATATTTTCCAGAAGAATGAAACTGAAACAAGTCATTACTAACACTGCATAGATAAAGTCAAATTAAGTTTGAGTAAAGTACATGTTAGTCTTATATAATAGTTATATGCAGTAAACACATACAAAATCTCAAGTTATGTTTTTACTACTTAGCTGGAGACAACAAAAATATGTTTGCTTTTAACCCTCTTTCTTGCTCAGTCACTGGCCACATTATTGAAAGGGAGCAATCCCCACCAGCCTGCATTATTCATCCAAAGACTTACAAATTACTAACAGTATGATTGATTAAGTCTTGTGTAAAAACAAAAAAGATAATGTAAAGAAATGTAAAGTATAATTTAACTCGTAACAATTAGTGCCAGCATTTCATGCTGTCATTTAGGGAGTCATCTCTATGAAGTTCTAGTTTCCTACTTCTGGAGCATTGTTGGAATCAGAGAGGGTCCCACCGTCCACTGCTTCAAATGTACTTTCATGATATTAGTGCTAAGTGAGTTGGCAGTCTAAGGATTAACTTCTGGAGATGGTACTGTATATAATGACAGAGATGTCTTGTTTCCTTTCTTTATCATGAAACTGTAATAGTTCAGGTTGGTGGTTATGATGGCATGTGTGATTAAGAGAATCTCTCCATGAATACCTGATTTCGTTTGGGGTCTCTTCTTCTTCATATTTTTTCATCTCCTTTTTGCGGAACACCAACCATATGATGAGGATGATGAAGAGGACTCCGAAGGACACACCAACTACTGCCCCTGCTACCACACCCATCCCCCTAACATCTACACGTGTGAACACACACAAAAAAAAAATCACAAAACACACACAAACAGTTGTGTAAGAAAAAGTATACTGACAGTTAGCTTAAATGTAAAATTCACACTGAAACACATTTTCTGTATACATTTCACAAGTTGTAGCACATGTCCCAATAAATCCTATGTTAATTACTTTTACTTGTAGGTACTTTATTTCCTAAAATCATGCCTTTACTGATCTTGGGGCTTAGTGTTTCATCACCTGTGGTAAACTGGTGATTGATGGATCTGATCAATAGTGAAGGTAGTAAGTCATCCAGGATGCAGCAGTAGTTTGCAATACAGCTGTTGTTTATGGTGAGTGGTAGCCAGTGGTATACAGTACAAGACTGCCATGTTAGTCTGCAAATAGCAGAGTGTCTTCAAAATCAAACCTACAATGTATTTTAGATATGTTTTGGTAAAGTGTGCTAATGAATCCTATGTGATCCAACCAGAAACATAGCTGAAACAGGGTTCTCCGTGCTTCCCAAAGCAAAATATAGCAGAATAAGATGTCACAGGTTCATAAATTGAAGATTTGTTGAGGACAGCTTTAAATTTAAGTCTAGTAATATTCTATATCTGTATAATTATCAACAAATCACATGAAAACACCCAAACCAACAATGAATGTATATGAAAGTATTGTATGTGAATCAAACGCCTAATGTATCTTCCTTCTCCGTCCCATAGAGCTCCATTGTTGTCCAAGGGTGACTAAAAGCACATCAGTGATCCACACTGTTGCACTCGGTGACAGGTTCCTTCATTACCACACACACACTGCTGTTTATTTTTGACCTAATGCCACATACACTGTCCTGCTGCCAAACTAGAGCACCAAATGTGTATTAATCGACCACTGAAAGTAATTTCCACAAATGCGTTCTTTCTTCCTATTTGAGTAATGTTTGATAAAAAATACAGCGTCCCGCTGAAATTAGTCTTTTTTTTTCCTAAATGAAACTATATGTTTGTGAGGTGTTTTTAAATATGTACATCTTTCCATCTATGGTCTTGGGGCTGAGAGTCATAGAGATGGATTAACACATTTTTGCTTTGGGTCTTTTTTGACCTCTCTTTCTTTCAACAATAAAGAATAAGGCCGGCAATATTTTATATATTTTTTTATTTCCCTGAAAACATGACTAAAGATGGTGGGGCACGAATGTATTTCATTTAATTGAATATCATCATTATTGTGGTTAATCAAGGTTAATGATGGTTTTACTGTAGGACTACAGGCAGTATGTGTGCAAATCATTTGTGGGGGAGGTTTCCAATGTGTGAGAAAACATTTCAGCCAGCAGCTTCCTATTCTGAAACAATAGTTGCAGATTTTGTGACTATTCAGTATTCATTGCTCAGTAGGCATTTTCCACTCACAGTGCATCTTGACCTCCACTGTGCAGCTCTCTTCTCCCACATCATTGCTGGCTGTGCATTTGTATACTCCAGTGCTGTCCTTTGTCAAGTTCCTCAAAGTCACAATCTCTGGATTTTTCAAATCTGATTTTACCAATAAAAAGAAAACAGGATATAAGAGTGTATATGTGTCTTATATGGTGGTTTAAAATAAACTACATTTGTATTGAATACAATGTTTGTTGTTAATTAAGAGAAATTAGAAAGCAGTTGGTGAATACTTTTGCCAAATGCTTTACACAAGTTGAAACAGATTTTATTGTCACCTTCTGAGACTATAAATATATATAAGAGTAATCAGAGGAAGCAGAAATAGAAAAGATTTATTCAAATAGACAGAAGCTCTTTCTATTTTATGACAGTAGACTGCCAGAGTCAGCGCAAAAAGCAATAATGTCAAAGAGCTGAAATATAACCATACAGTCCAGCATTTCTTGAATGAAATCCCTGTCCACCTGTGCTGGATGAGAAACCTGATTATTTTACAGAGCTATTACAGAGGTGATAATGGGAAACATTCAGCTGATAAATTACAACCTCATCACCACTATGAATCTGTCAAGTGTGATGACATGTTACTTAGTGTCCTTAGTGTTTGAATTGTTGCTGTAGCATCTTGTTTGTACTGAAATTTTTGATTTTAAATGTTGTACTGGCGTCAAGGTAAAAATCTTGATATACAGGCAGAAACATTTTCCAGTGAGTGAGTGGACTTACCTATCAGGGCCAGTGAAGGCAGCTTGCCAACATACTTGCCCTTGTCCAGTACCCTCTCCCATTTGTAGTGGATGGGATCAGAGCCATCAGCAGACTTGCAGCTCATCTTAACATCACCGCCCTCCAACAGTTTGCCCTCCATCCAGCACCGCGGCTTGGACGGCTTCACTGCAGATAGACAATCAGATACAAACACAGATATCCTTACATGTTGTTTCCTCACCCAATATTTCCACCGAAGATTGATGCTCTCCACAAGCTAACATTAGGGGCTGAAGGATAGCAAGAGAGGATCCGCCTACTGTAGAAATGTGCATTTGTGATTAAAATATTTTTATTGTGGCACATCCTTGCATAGAGTGTACTGTATGTATAACAATAGATTTAGACTTGGCCACCTGCTCATGAGCAAATATAATTGTTCCTCAATGCAGATGGATGCTGTATGCTGAGTTAATTTCAATTTCAATTTCAATTCAATTCAATTTTATTTATATAGCGCTATATCATAACAAAGTTATCTCATAGCACTTGTTAATATAGTGCAAGTCCAGGCGAACTCTATATGTACAGACCCAACAATTCCACCATGAGCAAGCACTATGCGACAGTGGCAAGGAAAAACTGCCTTTTAACAGGCAGAAACCTCAGGCAGAACCAGGCTCTTGGTGGGCGGTC
>JAVQJF010031127.1:0-16509 GCA_036023855.1 Gadopsis marmoratus
AGGCCCAGCACCAGACCCAGGCACAACACCAGACCCAGGCCCAGGCCCAGCACCAGACCCAGGCCCAGCACCAGGCCCAGCACCAGGCCCAGCACCAGCACCAGCACCAGACCCAGCACCAGGCCCAGACCCAGCACCAGGCCCAGACCCAGCACCAGGCCCAGCACCAGGCCCAGGCACAACACCAGACCCAGGCCCAGGCCCAGACCCAGGCCCAGGCCCAACACCAGACCCAGGCACAGCACCAGACCCAGGCACAGCACCAGGCCCAGGCCCAGCACCAGGCCCAGACCCAGCACCAGGCCCAGACCCAGCACCAGGCCCAGGCCCAGCACCAGACCCAGGCACAACACCAGACCCAGGCCCAGGCCCAGCACCAGACCCAGGCACAACACCAGGCCCAGCACCAGTCCCAGACCCAGGCCCAGACCCTGGCCCAGCACCAGTCCCAACCCGAGCGACAACGAATAAAGCTGCCCGAAGACAACAACTGCGTCCCCACGGACGACAAGAACAACTGCGTCCCCACGGACGCCAGTAAAAAGCATAATTATAAATGTATGCATGTAAATTAAATGTGATTATGGGTTGATTATGACTTCTAGTACGTTGATTATGATCTTATAATAAATATAATGTCTGTACACATTATATTATATTATATACACATGTCTGTAGTAATCGGGGCTTTAGGATGATATGTGTAAGTGTGAGAAAGGGTTTTAAGCAGGCAAAGTTTTTTCTTCACTGTTGATAGAAAAACATCTGGTGTGTTCCAAGCAGAGCCTAGAGTAAACAAGGGATATCCTAGGCAACATGTACCAACCTGCTAAGTGGGAGAAAGCTAAAAGGCCATTAAAGTTCAGGAAAAGAACTGGATAGCTAGGGAGCCAGAGAAGGGTGTCACATGTTGGAGTTGCTTTAGCTTTAAAGTTGGGCTGGGATAGATGAATGACATCACCAGCTCAGATGAGGGAGGGGTGAAAGGAGTACACAAAACTAAACTGCAACTGCATGTTCTTTGGAGCTTTTGTGATTCAGAAATGTCACCTTGTTACTATTATTGTAATAAAGAGTATAATATTTTTGAAGCATCTGTCTTGAATTATCATTTTGTCCACTACAACAGCTGCCCCAACAACTACAGCTGCCACATCAACAACTGATAATATTTTAAAGCAAGCAAGTGAGTGGCATGATCAAAAGTTAAGAACCTTTTGCCTGTTGCTATTACCTTTGTGCGGTTGGGATCTCAATGCTCTATGAGGTAACACCTCCCATTATTGCATGAATTGGCTCTCCAATATAAGAGTCTGTCGAAGAAAAGAGAGATCACCTCTGTCTGTTTTTATGAATGAGTTGAATGTGGAGTGAAAGATAACTGCAGTAGGACTAGCTAAGTTCTGGGGGAAACAAAAGGATAATAAAGCAATAAAGAGAAGAGCTTAAAAGATGAGGTCTATGGTAACGCAGTCAAAAAAAGAACATTTAATTTGGGTAAAAATAAAATGGAGAGGCTGCATACAGCCTCGTTTTGGTTGGGGAGAAACTGTAGCAGGGCAGCTGTGGCTGAGAGGGTACTTTGTCATCCATTAACCCCAGGGTTGGTGGTTTGATCCCAGCCCCTGCTGTCCACATGTCGAAGTGTCCCTGGGCAAGACATTGAACCCCAAGTTGCCCCCGGGTGCGTGTCTGTCTTTTTTCTCCCTGTTAGTGCTGAGGTTTATAATAGAAAAGGGCTGAAGTTGTATGAAAGAGTGTGTGGTTTGAATTCATTCACTGAGGGACAAAACATTATCTAACTTGTTGAATTAAGGATTATTGCCGACCAAACCAGAGCGGCTCATTGCTTGAGACAGTGTAAAGACTAACCATGGCGGTTTTGGAGAGTTTTATTGTGACTCTGTCTAGTTTTAATAAAGTGTCAAATAGCAGCAGCAGCAAGTAGCTATGGTTGGTAGTGGTGAAGCGATCACCGTTAGCGGTAGGTGTGTCCACACAGGACACCGTCAGGAGGTGACGCTGTTCTCTGGCTCCTGTGTGTTTTACCTGGAGAGCCGTGACCACGTTGTACACGCTGCTGTTAGCTGTTACTGTGTTCGGAGCGCCGGGACCCGGCTGTCAGCTGCTCCGGCCGCTCGGCTGTTTCCGCGGTGACGGAACCCGGCAGATATTATCCACAAAGCCGTTTCATTGGTGCTGCTTAACGAGCTCTGCGTGTGTGTAACGTTGTCTGTTTAAAAGCCGTCTCTCTCTCTCTCTCTCTGTTTAGGACGCTGCTTGATTGACAGCTCTTCGTTAACAGCGTTGTCTCAACTCGCTGTGCTTGTAACATTGTTGACTGCCTCCTAGCGGACCAACGGAAACAATGACAACGTGAGCTTTGTTTGTTTATTAGGGCAGCTGTGACAGCGTTGCTCTGTCCCTCCGGGCGAGTGTGTAACTCGAGCTACAATAAGCATGTAAACCCTTTCCACCTGTTCCCCTCGTTAGTTGGTGTGTATATATGTGCCTGCGTTTCCTCTGTCTTTCGTCGGTTCATTGTCATAGTTTATGTGTGTGTCTCTGCCTGGTTGCCTTGGATGTGTTGTAGTTCATCGTCTGGACTCCTTTGTGTTTTCGGTTTCCCCCCATGGACTTTCTCGCGCTCTGTTTCCCACTTGGACTCTCGAGTTGACCACCTCACCTGCCTGTGAGTGTTGTCATGTAATAAACAGGACATGCTCCATTTTTTCCCTCAACTGTCTGCGTTTGGGTCCTCTTTCTGCCTCCACTATATCCGGCCGTGACAGGTTTACATGACGAGTTCATAACTTAGGCAGCCTGACTAGTGAGATCAGCACACATGAAGATAGAAAACATATGAATCTCACCTTTAAAGTGGCTATAATCAATATAATAATATATAATAACAATTAATCAAATTACAATGTGAAAACAATCTAACAATGTGAAAGTGGTCACTTGTGGTAATTAACCTACAGAGAAAGTTATTAATGAATTATTTTGTATTCTCAGTTGGACAGGACTTTAAATGTTCCCTCTTTATTATGGGCTGTTAGTCTTGCAGGTTAGCCAGAAACTTCTGTATTTTTCCACACATTTGGTTTCTGTTTCTTTCTCTAATCCTCTTCAGAGTTCTGATGCTGTTACAGACTCGACCAGTATCTCTGCTGCCCTCATGTGATATTCTATGGACTTGTACCTCTCCTTCCGGAAGAAATGTACATATTTTGCATAGTAGTTGTAAAGCATCTGTGCCACTTCAGGATCCAGATCACTTTCTAGCAGTTCCTTAAATATGTGGTCTGCTTCAACTTGGTGACTGGACCCTGCAAATATGTTTGCGAGTGATATTTTTCCTATTTTTGATGAATCAGGGTAAAGAGAAATCTCTTTTCTATGGAGAATGATATATATATATATATATATATAAATAAATTAGTTGGTCTAGAAAAAAAATAAAATGACAAAATATGGAGATATGAGGTTTCTCTTACGGCCCGGAGCCGAGGATGGTGAGGTGAACCCAAAAGCACGATCCCAGACACAACCACGGAGAGTACTGACTTTTAATGAGCCACAGAACAAAACCAAAAGCAGAAACAGGAAACCAGAACTTAAGGCGGACAACTAAACTGTTGTGATTCGTAATACATCTCATGTGTCTGTGCAGACATTATGAACGGACGAGAAGCTGAGGGTGGAAACCGGTTTATACCAAGGGCTGACGAGGTGACTGGGAACAGGTGTCGCTGATGACAGGAGGAAGCCGGATGGGTCAGCAGCACGGAGCCTGACCGTTTCCACCTGACAGCGACGAAATATTAAATTCAACGCGTCCTCATACCGAAACAACAGAATTGGTTGTTTGTCAGTGACTCCCAAAACATCATGATAGTTATAAGTTCAGTTACGTAAGTTATGTCACTAACAGAATTTGTGCTGCAGGGATGACATACTTTTTAAGGGCACTGTGGAAGTTAGCATCGCCCTGGTTCCCTCGACAAAAAGCCAATGGGATTTTTCCATTGGATTTTGGATTATTGTAGAAAAAAAGGCTCTGTGGCAAACAAAAGCTTGATACTTACACATTGGTTGAAGCATAAACTAAGTTTAAAAAGCTAATGTTATGCTATTAGCAAACTACACCACAGTATGACGCATGACTTCACCACCACTAAGCTTCCAACTTGTAATTTGATTTTGCACACTTACCTCTTCTACAAAAGGCTTTGGGAAAGTTTCAGTTAGAGTAGTTTGCAAAGCACAAGTATAAACCCAACGAGGCTGTAAAAGTGGACGAGTGAGTAGGTGAGTTTCTGTGTTTGATGTGATGATGTTTAAAGCTGTAGTACGCAAAACCTGTGCAACCTCTCTGTCTTCTGCCTCCACTAAGCCCCTCCCACCAAACCCACCACTTCGACCTGCAGCAGGAGGAGTCGGCTGTGTTGTTCTGGGCAGTGTTTGTATGACTGTAGCAGGGAAATTGACCTTATATTACAACACCTACATCCTACATCCTACATCCTACCTGACATTTTAAATGTAATCTTAGAATCTTGTTTAAAGAAAAATACATTTATTTATGCGTTTCGAAAAAGACCTGATCATGTGTAGTTTCTCTTAATTAGTCCTCCCAATGTCCCCAATTACGATTTCTTTCACAGATGCTTCCAAATTCTCATAATTAATTAAATTCAATTCAATTTTATTTCTATAGCGCTATATCATAACAGTTATCACAAAGCACTTGTTAATATAGAGCAAGTTTAAACCAACTCTATATGTACAGACCCAACAATTCCACCATGAGCAGCACTAGGAGACAGTGGCGACCGTGATGTGATGATCTCAACATGTTTCCTGTCCGTCCCTGCTGCCAGCTGTCAGAATAACGGCAACAGAAAGGGAAAAATGTCATCTTAAACCTGCATTAACTGATCTTTTTGGCTGCTTCAGGGTAGCAACGGCATGATTAGAGACCACCCACTCCCAAAAATACATCTGTATCTGTGCAGTAGCCAATTACGACCCATATTTACGTTTGTATGTGCGGTGACCTGTAGTGGCCGCCGTGATCATGACGGGAGCAAAGGAGGAAGTTCGGTGCTGCGTAGGGAGGAGGAAGGGTGGATGGATCACTGTGGTGTCCCATGTGAAACCAAAAGTTAGCGTTGACTTATTTCAACTAACGTAGTTCTTTTAATCCAAACCATCGAGTTTTCCTACAAAGAGTTTTAAGTATCTGGATAGAATCTGTAGAGTCTTAAAACATGAATGAGGACAGTGCAAGTGAGTTACTACTACAGGTGAATTTCTAGCGTCGATGAAACATGAGGGTCGAGACGACCAGCCAGCTGACTTCTCTACGAGCTGATTGGCTGTTGAAATGGGTGCCGTGCCTTACGTTCTGAAACCAGCCGCTGGCGACTTTACGAGCCGAGTCTCAGGCGACGCCATCAGAAAATGTCCATAGTGATACATGAGGGTTAAATAAAAGCTTAAAAGAGTTCTTTCTTAAATATTTGCATGTAGAATAACTGTACTAAGAAATGAACACACACACAGCAAAGATAAACATCACTTCATCAGTGTGGATGAGACCTGAAAACTGGTTCTCACAAGGATACAAGAACACACATAAACACACAGACAGAGACGTCCTCACAATCAACACACACTCAAACCTGCAATTACATGCAAGTCACACACACACACACATTAAATAACTCCATTATCCGTCTCCTGCGTCTCCCTCCAACAAGGCCGACCATTCATTCGCCACGCAGGCCGACGTGCCTGGAATTACATCGCTGCTCTTCTTAAAGCTGCACAATGACCACTGTGTGTGTGTGTGTGTGTGTGTGTGTGTGTGTGTGAGATGTGCCAGCACTACATTATTTACATTATGTGAATCAGTGGGCAGGTGGAGGAAGAGGACAGGTGACGGCGCTCTTAATACCGGACACGCATTTATTTGGTGGAGGTCACTCGCAGAGCAAAGTTACCTAAATGTAACTCCAGTTCTATGAGTATGTGCGTAGCTGCACGTCAGCTCTATAAAGCAGTAGTTGAGTCCTTCGGAAGGTGGAGAACCTACAAATGTCAGCCGTGGAGCGAGATGGTGAGAGTGAGCTAGTGAGTCACCAGCTTTTCTTCTTTCACAACAAAATGGCTGACGATCGCCATAGCATCATTTTTACACTTTCTGTTTTTGTATGAATTGATAAGAAGTATAAAGAGCAACAAACCCCTCTGCTCGCGTCCCGTGTGAATCCAAGAGTCAACGTTGACTTATTTTAACTTAGCTCACATTGTAACGTTAAGTTGCTCTACTAAGTCCCGTGATGTAACGTAACGTACAACCTGACCACGTGTTCGTATCAACGAGTAGGTCGTTTGCCAACGACTCCCAAAAAGACATATATACAAGTGTAATGGACAGCACCTTTGTCGTCATGGAAACGATAATAAACACGTGGTTAATGTCGTTAATGTTGTGAAGCGGTTCCTGTGTGGTCAGGTTTAGGCACCAAAGCTACTTGGTTAGGTTTAGGAAAAGATCATGGTCTGGGTTCAAATAAGTACATATGTTCATAATCACTACGGCCACTAGAGGTCGCTGTACAGACGACCTGACGGACGTATTTTTGAGGAAGACGACGACGGACTCGCACTACAGAAGAAGAAGGATTAACATCACTGAGCAGTATTTGCATCCACCTCGTACATGCCTGTGCAATCACACAGCCGCAGAGAAAATCTGCTGACGACACTTTTCTGAGGAAGTGCTCTGGTGTTGAGACATCAGCCCGAGCAGGTTCTGCTTTTGTTTGCCGACAGTATAATTGCGGCTGAACCAGCAGTGACTCAGCGCGGTGGCTCCCTCTGAACTCCTCCAATCAAACACACCAACTGTCTGTCGGCTGCACAAACATGCAGTGCTCTGCAGACTGTGAGATTACTGTGGGCGTGGACTGTCAGAGAGTCTGTAAAGAAAGCATCCTGAAGTCAGGTGAGTCGCCGCTGGTGGTGTCAGCTGGCAGCACTAGTTGAAGTTCACGTCGCATCAGGTGAGCGATCAGGAGGATGATGACTCACTGATGCAGCAGTTTTCAGTTACCGATTCGGTTTTTATTGTTACTCTTTATTTAACGGCGTGTTATTTTGGACTTTTGTGAAATGTGAAAGCTTTCAGAAAATCCCACTTCCTGCACGTCACAACCTCTTAAAGTTGTAAGTGTGAGCAGGATGTTATGTGTGTCTGACATGATGTGAACACGGTGTGACCCTGAAACTAACCAGGTGTGGTTCACTCTAATTGGGTGTTTCTGTCACACTGAACTGGTTTCAGCAGCAGCAGCAGAAGAAGATGCTTTGGAGCTTTGACTGCAATAAATCAACTTGTTAAACCAGAGCTAAAGAGGCTACAATGTTAATAGCATTTCAAAATACACACTGTGTGTAAATGTATACATGCTAATGTCACTTGTTAAAGTTTTTGGACACTCGCAGTTCATTTCTCACCACCTGTACAACCACCGTTGTGTATAGCACATAGGCTAAAGATGTACGACATGACAGCTTCCCAAAACCTCAGGTTCGCCCCCTATTGGCTGGCTGCAGCATAGGTCATCAGCCCCGCCCCCTTCTTGTTGGCAAACTGACAAAGTACACATCAATTTTAGGTAGTTCTTATCAACATCACATGGTGTTTGTTCACATGTTCATTTTTCTGATAAGTTTGGTTTTAATTAGTTATTTGATGATATAAAAATGGGGTGTGATGTCATGAATGACAATTGCAGTTTAACTAGCCAGCTGTATATAAAGTAGCTAAAACATGCTAACTGTATATAAAGTAAAACTAACTCCACCTCGATCAGGCACAGCCTGATATTTTTTTGCAGAATGAGTACTTTTACTTTTGATACTTGTTGTTGATAATACTTGTGCTTTTACTTAAGTAAACAGGGTTTGGAATATGGAGGCCAGTCCCCAGAGGGAGGAGAACTCAGTTGTTGGACCTCTGTTTTCTTCGAATGCAGAGGCCCAGAACTCCATCTTAGGCAAGTTCGCTTCCCAATACTAGTAAAGATATTTGGGTAGGCCTCACCTCCTCCTACGTCATCGGGCATCTCGCAGCCTGCGAGGGAAGACTTGGAGGTTTGCTCTTAGTTGTCAAATATTATGCGTCTTCTACCGTATTCAGAGCAGTGGCAGTGTGAGATTTCATATACACCTACAGTATCACCACGACCAGTCATGCAGGGCAATCCAACCATGCAACATCTTTGCACCTTCAGGTGCCAGTTTATTAGGTACACTGAGCTAAAGCTGATGCCGTCTAATCCAACCGTCCTGCAATAAATCCTCCTTCATGAAGGTTATAATGTTCAGCTTGTGTTGGTCATTCAGGAGGTGCTGTAATATTTAGCCTACCCTCTTTGGTGTTAATTTGGTGGACAAAATATCAGAAACAGTGTGTTTGTCAGGACGCTGACAAACACACACTGTTGAAAACGTGACAAACGTGAAGACGAAGAGGACAAGAAGAGGTCTGTCGCTGCAGGGTGAAGAGGTGCAGCCGGCTCTTTTCTAAAGCAAACATGGCTGCAGTCGGAGGCGGGGGGGGGGGGGCTTCAAAGCACAGCGTGACGTCTCAGATAAAGACATCAAACGGAGAAAGTCTTTCAGATGAAGGCTCTTCGCCAGGACGATGCTTTTTGGAAAATAAACAGGTCACAGCTGCTGAATGGCGTGACGTGTTCGTGTGCACTCATGAATCTCAGGTTTATACGTTAGGATCTAATACATTTGACTCATAAGTAATAGATTACAGCATCAGAGGAACTAAATAAAGAGTTAGTTCTGCTGTATAAGTATCGGACACGTTAGAAGGCTGTCCTGATGGTGGCGCTAGAGAGGGGATTATCAAAATAATGTGTCAAATTTCAAGGTAATCCGTTCAGTCTGGACCAACGCGATGGACCGACCCGCAGAGCTGCGCTGCTCGAGCGGCTGAACAGGAAGCTCAGTGGGTTTGTGTTTGTTGGGGAATTTCCTGCCCTGAGTTGAGCCTCTCAGGCATCTGTGACGAAGCAAGTGATGACAAATGTGATGACACGTGTACTTTAGCAGACATGCTGGATGACGGCGGTTTTGGATGATGCTCTCAGATTCCTCAGCAACCACATTAGATTTACAACCAGCAGCAGCAAGAGAGACACTTCCACTTCCTGTGTGTGTGTGTGTGTGTGTGTGTGTGTGTGTGTGTGTGTCTCAGAGTCAAACAACAAAGCTGACATCAACAATAAAAGAGGAAGAACCTCCCTGTTTCTCTCTCTGTTATGTTGATGCTGTTGAAATCAGAGCGTGAACAGGAAGAAGGAGAGCAGGAACCAAACAGAGAGAGTGAATGAGCGAGCATGTCACAGAGAGAGAGAGAGAGAGAGAGAGGTCAGATTGCATCATCACAGCATCTCTCTCACTGGGCGCTGGTCAGCTCTCGGCCATGTCAACAGGAAACAGAGGAAAGGAGGACAAAGGCCTCCATCATCTGACAGTTTCCCCACTCGACCTCCCGAGAGCACAAACGAGAGATTAAATTACATTTAACAGCTGAATGAGTATCGAACTCACTGCTGGGTGTCGTTGTTCTTCTCCGTGAAAAAGAAGCACTAATGATTGGAGCTGGAGCCAGGATGTGGTTAGCCTAGCTTAGCACAAAGACTGGAAGCAGGGGGAAACAGCTAGCCTGGCTCTGTCCGTCACAGATACACTGTTGTTGGTAAAGAAATTGCTCTATGGGATATCTATGGGATGGGCTTCCATAAAGTTTGGTTCAGACATTCATCTTATTGTCATTTTGAATTTGAATAACCTTAACGTTACTTTTCCTGAAGCAGCTTCCTCAAATTCTTTGGTTTATGGCGCCGACCTTTGAGGGAGGCTCCAAAATGGAGGAAGCTTTAGCTCCTTATTAGCTTGTTTGTCACCGTTCACTTTATTTAACCTACTCTGTCGGAGTACAAGCTGCTCAACAACAGACTGTTAAGAGGAGGCGGCGGTGCAAATATGTCTGCGAGCTTACTGTCTCATTAGCATCCGAGCTAAGCTAAGGAGCTTGCTAGCTGACCGAGCAAAACGGCGTACAGTGGTGAAATAAGCGGCACAGAGAAAACAGAGTGCAGCTCTGAAAGCTTTAGTGATCGGCCGGTGCTAGCCCGGCTGGCTAGCCTGTTAGCGGTTAGCCATACAGCAGTTAAGCGCCGCAAGGAGTCACAGCGTCATCAAACCACAACCAAACAATTTGCGGAGACATTGTATGACGTTAGGTGAACGTATATTCCTGTAAATGTGACATGTAATGTATCTATTGGTGCACAGCTGGGACACGGAGCTCTGACTGACAGCTGCAGTTTAACACCTGAGACGTCAAGTAGAAAAGCGGGAAGAGTTGATGGAGCTTTAGAGGTCACCTCCTCTCAGTGTAAACACCGTTTGCCCTGAGACGCTTCACTGAAATGTGATGTCAGAGACTTCGACAGAGAGGCTGCTGGGACAGCAGTCTGCAGCCTGGAGCCACAGCGCCCCCTGCAGAGGCAGCGAGGAGCTGCAGCCCAGCCTGCAGGAGGTGAAGCAGAGGGAGTTACATTACATTGTTCTTGTCCAAACAAACTTATATTTTGTCCTTCAAATCAACAAACAGCATATACGTAAAACTCTAATGGACAGTTTTAAAAATTATGTCCACGGATTATTCTCATTCTTTGTGACATATGAATAATATGTGACAATAAATTAGCACCCATTTGTCATTTTGATATGATGAATGATGCACATGACAAAACTGATAAACATCAGTATTCAAAAGATGACTGCTGCCTATTTACATCAGTGTTTTGTCACCACAGCACACTAACACCAGCACCAGCCTTATTTTAGGTCTGAACGTCTTCTTCATGTTCGACCCGTTGCAGCTTTTTATTTCCAAACTGAGGACAACTAAACGGGATGAAAGAGAAACAGGACTGCGACAAAGTATTTTACACAAAGCAAAAACTTTCTGGTTCCAAACTTCCGCCACTCGGCTGTGACCCAGACAGACGGAGGAGGAGGAGGAGGAGGAGGAGGAGGAGGAGGAGGACCGAAACAAAAGAGAACAAAGCCGGTGAGGAGGAGAAGACCGAAGCCAAACAAGGACAGGGTCTGGGTTGGTGGAGGTGAGCGTGTCTGTCGGTGGGGTCATGAATATTTAAACCTCGTTCCTGCGGAGCTGTGAAGGGAACACATGAACTTTTAATGAGTCGCAGGTTAAATGGGACATTTTATGTGCGTAAATGGCTCATCAAGTGTGGCTTAAATGTTGGGTGAATATCAATAAGGACGGAGTCACTTTTTGTCCCTGAAACTAACCTGAATCCAGACCTCTGGAGACGCTGCCTGCAGTTCACTGCAACCTGACTTTCACTAGCTGATCTGGTTTGATTTAATTACAATAGATGAAGCAGCAGCAGGAAATCTAACTAAACTAAATGATGAAATGTATGTTTAGCCATACAGAAATGATGTAAAGCCTATATATGTATGTCAGCGTGCTGCATGTCTCTCATCAACATCCAAAACATATTGTTTGTTTCCAAATGCAGTGGTATATAAAAAAGTATTTAACGCATATATATCTGTATATTAGCATTATAGCAGCCAGACGATCAGACCTCAAACTCGGCTTCAGTTGGCGAGAACGAAGTTTATCACTACTGGGAGACATGATGCTCCAAGCCTGCAAATACATTAAACCCACTTCGCAGAGGGAACTGAATCATTCAACCTCAACTTCTTGTCATTTGCACCAGATTTACAGTGAAGCAGTGAAACTCTTAGATCTCCAGTGACGCTCAGAGCACACGTGTACAAGAGAATCCGAATAGTGCAGCAGGTGAAACGTCTCAACTCGACCGTGAACAGGTTGTGCAGGAATGTCGTGAATGTTAGTATTTACTCCTTTTATGGATATCAGTACAAATCATTTGTACACGTGTAAAGGGAACAGGTGTCGACAGGTACACACTGTAAACGGCCAGTAGAATGTGTATGTACAGTAACAGGACGTGTAAGTATCCTGACACATATCAAGACTTTCAGACTCTGGATTGGTTCACTGACTTCAGCAAACTAAAGCTAATAAAAACGTAAAGTTTTATTCTCCCAGACTCCTTCCCGCTCTGAACTCCGGAGGCTCCCAGAGCCGCTAACTGATGAGTAAGACAAAGCCCATTTCCCCAAACGAGAGAAGCTCCAGACCGGCGTAATGAGTCTGCAGCCATTACAGCTGCACAACAACAGGCTTCATTAACTGCAGCGATTGGCTTTCCTGCGGTCACCGGCTGATCGCTGCAGGACATTAAGCAGAACCTCTGACTCCATTAAACAAAGTTTCTCTCACAACAAAACACAGCTCACTGCATGTGTTTGACCTTGATTTAACCCGCGTCAACCCAGAAACTACACAATAATCTAATCGGCCGTTTATTATTGTGGCATTTCAAGGAACGCATGAAGCCGGAGATCCAAACAGAACTGAAGGAGATGAAAGAACATCTGGACTTTTCAGCATCAAGCACAAACTACACTGCAGATCAGTAACTTCAGCTGATGAGCTTCTGTATCAGGAGCTCCAGTGTACAGTGAGTCACACATCTCATTCCTACTCTTCTGTTGGTGAGATTTTATTTATAACTGTAGCTGCTTCTGCTTGAAGTAGATTAAAATAATTCAGATCTGCTGTCAAACAGCAGCCCCTTCACATTAAGAGCATCCGGCAGCAGCCGGTGCAGATTCAGTGGTCGTAATCAGTTTTTCGTTAATTCCATTACAGCTAATGGAGCGAAAACTATCAAAGTTCTCTGCAACTCCGGAGGAAGTGAGGTGAGAAGTGAGATCCTCAAAACCGCCCGCGTCAACTGTTCTAATGGCGTCCGTAATGAAATCTGGTAAAGACGGAAGTAACGACCTAATCACTGCAGGACTGTTTCACTACAAACGGTTTAATGTGAAGTTCCATGGCAGAGAGAGAGCGCCTCCTTGTGGACGTTTCAAAACCCGTGTGATCCGATTTGCTGCATGCATTTGTTTTTAATGCCGTTATTTTGAGATCATGAGTTAATCAAAGGTACCACGACAAAAACTGAACGTTTCTTTTTATTAGCTTGTGCCACACTGTCCTGAATATTATTGGATTGAAAACAATGAGACCTTATTGGGTCCAAAAGAGACAAATTAACCCGTTATGACAACGTGAGCTTTGTTTTCTCGAGCTAATGAAGTTACCTAAAAGTAACTGCAAGCACGGCTGTTCTCCGTTTCTGTGTCAAAGTACTACAATACCACAGTGAAAAGTCCTGCATTCAAAGCCTTAATGAAGTATCAATGTACCTAAAGTATTAAAGTAGAAGTACTCATGTTGCAGTGAAAGTGTTTTCTGTATTGAGTTCCTGCTGGATTAATGTGGACGTTGCATTTTGCTGCTGCAGATGTTTCAGCTTCTTTAATGTACAGCAATGCATCATGGTCTATAGCGTCAGGCCTTTGTAGTGTTAGTACCTCAAATTTGTATTTGAGTAAACGTACATGGTCACATTGCACCACTGGTGAGAGGATGTAGCTCAGACCTGAGGTCACTGATGTTTCAACTCAAGGTTCTGAGTAAACTCTGCTCGGTGGAGCTCTGCTGCCATCTAGTGTCGGACAGAAGAGAAAATGCTGATCTGAGAAAAAAAAATGAAAGTAAAATGTACAGTCAACCAACTGCCTTCTTGAAATTAACCACAATGCACAGCAGAAGGCCTTTGACCACATCTGTCTGCAGTTTAACCTCAGACCACTGCAACATTTACTTGTGTTGTGAAATACACATGAAGTACAAAAACACCAAACACTCGCTTTCCCTCCGAGATGTGAACAACGTGAAATTTTGACTTTGAAAATCTGAAGATGAACAAATTAAACACAAGTAAAAGTTGAGTTTCTCATAACGCAACTGTCCTGTTGAAGAAATTAAAGGGGTAGTTCTGAAGTTCTTGACAGGTTCGCTGAAAACGCTGATGCTAAACATGAAACGCAGAAACGAAACTAAAGGGACCAAGAACCAGACTGAACCTGCTCAGTTTGACTTAAGATTTATTGGATCCAGATTCTTTAATTAAAATCCACAAATCACCACGTACGACAAGTTATATACACACAAGTTAGTTTTTTTTTCTATTTACAGCAGAGACTGAAGCCCGCTAACGCTGAATAAAAGCTGAAGCTGGACGCGGTTCGTGTCCGAACATCTCCTGCGAGGCGTAGGTCATGTAGAGGAAGCCGTCCTCGTCCTGGTGGTCTTTGTACACCTGAGCCATGGTGAGCGACATGCTGGCCAAGCCGCTGTTGTTGATGAGCAGGTAGAAGGCCTGCGTGGGCAGCAGAGCCATGCGGTTCCTGAGGGACGGGGACACCAGACAGATAGTGAGGCGTCCTGCAGCACCCCCTGCTGTTGAACCACGGTACTCCACTGCAACCGGTCGTTCACATTGGAAAACAGAAACTGGATGCAAAAATGTAAAATCTGCAGACTGAAGTTGGAGGGTTTTCGTTTTGTTTGTTTAAAGTTGGACCCGACTGTCCCACAATGCATTGCACGAAGACATTGAGGCCCCATTCAGCTTCAAACACTTTGATGCATAAAGCTCCAGGAAAATGAAAGTATAAACATTCTTTGCGACAACAAAAAAAGGATTTAAATCCAAATTCCAAGTTTTCTTAAAACTGAGATTCTGTTGGGAACATGGTCGTGTTCAGATTGACTACAGTTTCACCACAGACGCCAAATAAAATACACTTTGAGAAGTAGAATCTTCACCCGCTTCTTAAAGCAGCCAAAATTAAATGCAGTTTATAAAAAAAAAAAAATAGAAAAGTGATTTAAGTGAGGGACTCCTCGGAAGAACAAGTCAACATCACCAATCTGAACAGATTCAACTTCATATTGGCGCTTTGGTCTCCAGATGTGCTTTAAGACCTCAGTTAAACAGCTTGGAATAATAAGTTCGACTACATCTGTCACTTTCATACTGGACCCTGAGTGGCTCCAAACCAGCTCCTGCAGGTAGGTCCAGGTGGTCAAAACTGAGACACCTTTCCTCCTTCGGCAGAGAAACACGAAGACAAACTACTGAAGTTTAAATGTGACGTTTGACGTCCTCCGTTCATTGTACAGCGTATGAAGAGTGTTGTGTAGTAAAAATGAGCCACATTCTTAGAAAGCATCAGATTCTCCTGGTCACACGGGCTGCAGAGGATCCTGGTTCTGGAGCAGCGGCACCAAGAAGTCACTTCAAGTTTGAGTTAAACAGAACCAGGATCTCTAAAGTTACAGTCTGCACACTAACAGATACCAGCTGTTCTGCAGCAAGTCGACGAAGCTGATGCTTCAAAACACGGCGACTGAAATAAGCGTCACTGGAGGTTTTCAGGGTAGTTTGTCAGCTGAGACAGGAACCGACAAGAACCTGGAGTCTCAGAATTGACACCTTTACGAATGAAGTTCCTCCTCAGTCAGACTGTAGAAACGTTGATGTGCATTTTATTATCACAGATAAGAGAAGCAGAAACTTTAAGACCACTAATAGATTAGATTCTATAACAGAAGACACCTGCAGCATCTAAACTCCCAGAGTCTTGTGAGCAGGTCAAGAAGTAGGACTTTAAGGTTTTTTTTGGAGAGTTGGCTGAACATAAAGGATCTTCAGGAAAATGTATTTTTCACCACTTAGATATTTTTCAAAGATGAAAACTCAGCAGCCAATAAGATCAAACCGCAGACTCCAGCAGATAGTCTTATCCCAGATACCCCAAACACCTCCCGGACCCGGTACCTGATGATGGTGACGAACTGGGTCATGGTGAGCTCGTGCGGGACCAGGAACTTGGTTTTGTCCAGCGGAGGCAGATACTTCTCCTTGTCGTAGCGTTCGATGATGACCTGCGAGCAGCAACAGGTGAGAACAGGCCGTGAACCGGATCATTGTGGGTCCCTGCCGGCGCCAACTCACCGGGATCTTGTTGGGGAACTTGGACCGGATCCCCGCCACTTCTTGTTTCCGTGTAGCTGCACAGAGACAAGAAGAGAGTCAGACAGTTTGAACCTCCGGCAGGACTTTGCGTCCGTTGTTGCGCTGCAGGGGGGCGTTTACCGAAGCTCTTCCTCAGTTTGAACGGTTTGATCTGCAGAGGCTTTCTGTCAAACGGAGGCATCCTGGCTGCTGCTGCTGCTGCTGCGGGAGACCTGCGGGTCTGTGTGCGTGACAGGACAGGAGCTGCGGGCCGAGCAGCTGTTAAATACACAGCAGAGGCTGCAGAGCATCAGCTGATTAACACGTGGTCATCTGCACATCTGAGAGAGAGAGAGAGAGAGACAGGGAGGGAGAGAGAGAGAGAGAGAGACAGGGAGGGAGAGAGAGA
>JAVQJF010031143.1:0-25144 GCA_036023855.1 Gadopsis marmoratus
ACACACAGCAGCTCAGTACAATTCCACATACAGATGTAAAGCAATGGCAGCTACAATGTTACTGATGTTAAAATAAACAACCAACAGTATCAGCAGCACAACAACAGCTACACTAATAATATATGGATTCCCTAATGGTATTTGATGCTTAATGTAAACTGAATTATCTGATCTATGCCTCCTCAGAGATTTGACCGCTCTGGAGGTGATGATGAAACAACATCAGGAGCTGAAAGCCAAAATAGACGGCCGCAGCAAGACCATACAGCAGTGTGCAGATCTCGGCAAGATCCTGATAGCTGCAGGCAACCCTGCATCAGAGGAGGTCAGGCCAACAAACAGTAACGAAGGAATACATGAAACCCATACAATTACTTGATGTTGTTGTGGTCATGACTGCAATCTGTCTGTCACCACAGATAAAAGAGAAGTTGGACAGCCTTCTGGCTAAGCAGAAGGACCTTGTTGAAAAATGGGACAAACACCAGGAAAAGTTACAGCGCAGTGAGTAACATCAGGGCAGAAGCGGCTCTTAACACAACACCATGTTAAATGTCAAATGGACTCAGATGGCTTTTCAATTTTGTATGAATCTTATTGTTCTTCTTGTTTGAACACTGCACACTCCCTCTGAACCATAATGTGCACACAAGCATTTAAACAACAGATTTTCACTGGAGTGGGCATTGTAATGTAGCGTGATGGTAACTGTGCTGTTGGTCTGCTGCCGTCTCCAGAGCAGGAAAAGTTCCAATTTGCACAGGAGACGGTGAAGGCGGAAGCCTGGCTGAAGGCCAAGGAGCCACTGATCACCTCCAAGGTGCCAGAGGGAGGAGAGGCCCGGGCCCAAACAGACGAGGTTGAGCAGCTCATCCTTCGCCATGAGGCCTTCCGCAAGGCTGCGGTAACCTGGAAAGAACGCTTCAGCTCTCTCCGCCAGCTTTCCGCAGTAAGCATGACTGTAGATAAATGTTTAATCAGTTTGGTGGAGTCACCATTTAATACTGCTACAGGAAAAAAAAATGTGACCTTGGGATGCTGTGTTTGCTTAGCAGGCATGGGCGCATGCCATGAGATTGCATCGTTAAATCTGTCTCATGATGTGTACTGCATGTTGTGTACCATCAGTCCCTGCACCCCATCTGCCTTTCATGCTGCATTGTTTAGTAGCCAATAAGCTACTCAAAAACTGTTTTGAGCAAATAATTCCTGATAACTTCCATTTTATTGGACCATCCTGCCTTTGATTTCGTTATAATTGCCTTTATGTAGTGCTATTAGTTATTTAGTTAACTCTCTCTTTAGGCAGAGAAGAAAAAAGAGGAGGAGAAAAAGACAACCCCACTCTCCAGCCGAAGGATGTTCCCCTTATCTTGTCTGACTCCGAGTGTTCCCTCAACCAGTGCTACCTCTTCTTTCTTGAGGCATACGGTACAGGCGCATATAGAACCCAAGCCCTTACAGACCAGTCTGGATCTAGGTGCCACCCCTGCATCCCAGAGATTGTCCTCAACCCTCGCCAGCTACAACCCAGTTATAAATGGATCAGGCTACCACGGACTGGATCAGCAGTGTAGTGGGAAGTTGGTGAGCTCCTCGTACCTTGGGATGAACCACCAGGCAGTCGGAGGTGGAAGTGACTCCGGTTTCTCGGCACTGACCTCCCACAGTGTTGGAGCAGACACTTCTACTTACCTTGGGATAAACCATCAAACTGCTGGGAGTGCAGAGAGCTCTGGGTACTTTGGACTGACTACTGGGTGTGTGGGTGGTATGCAAAACCATCTAAGCAGTGGCAGGTTAGGAAGTTCAGGTAACCTAGCTCAGCAACCAAGCAGTGCAGGTATGGGAAGCCCTGGCTTTCTGCCTCAACAGAATATGGGCAGTTCTGGATATTTGTCCCAACCACAAAATATGGGAAGTTCTGGATATTTGGGACAGCAGACTAATTTAGGGAGTTCAGGATATTTGGCACAACAGCCTAATATGGGGAGTTCTGGGTTTTTGGCACAACAGCCTAATATGGGTAGTTCTGGGTTTTTGGCACAACAGCCAAATATGGGGAGTTCTGGGTATCTGGCACAACAGCCTAATATTGTGAGTTCTGGATACCTGGCGCAGAATTATCAGAGCAGTGGGGGAATGGGTAGCTCAGGCTACCTGGCACAAAATCATTACAGCAGTGGAAGTCTGGGCAGTTCTGGTTTCCTGGCACAGAGTGGTGGCATCATGGACCCTAAAATGGCATATGCATGGCAGCACCTGAAAGCTGACTTCATGCAGCCCAGGATCAACCACATCCACAAGGCTGTAAACCCACTCCTAGAAGCCAGCAGAGTGCAGCGGGAACAGTTTGGGGACATCCCAATGGCAGACATGATGGGGCCAGAGTCAGGGCTGGAGCTCCTCCACGGCCGTCTCCAGAGGGATCCCCGTGGCAGCCGCTCTGATCCTCAGATGGATCATCTGAGGCGAGAGAGGGAGTACAAGCTGGGTAGACAAACCTCGAGTGAACAGGAGATCCAGGCCAGGCTGAATGAGCTGCCGCTGATTGTGCGTCAGGAGCGTTACCGGAGGCGCCTGGAGAGGCAGTCGTCCAGTGAACAGGAGGGGAGCAGCAAGCAGAGGCTGCAGAGGCAGGACTCCAGTGACCTGGAGGGCTCTGTTAAGGAGGGCTCTGACAAACGCTCAGGGTATGTGAATGAGTCGTGCCTGCGACTGTGTAATTTAAATGATCTGTACAAAATTTGGCTTTACAGTTTGATTAGCCGGCACTGTCCAGCGTGACTTCACTTTATGGATGACTTTCTGTTGTCACTGCAGGGACAAGAGATCTACCATGGCAGAGATTGTAGAACAGGTCCAGGAGAGAGAAGCAGCAAATGTGAGTTAGCTCACATACCGTATATCACAACAGTGTTGTGTGCGTCCATTTTTCTTTGTGTCTTGGTGTCACACTCTTTTTTGCTCTGTATTTTCAGGCACGAGGAGAGCCTTATCGGCCTTCTAGCAGCCTCTCAGCACCCGTGACTCGTTTTGACGGACGTCCTCGTGCCCGAGATCGCCCCAAACCAAGGAGGAGGCCCCGTCCAAAAGAGCCTGAGGAGACACGACGTTCTCGCTCAGCTCCAGCTACAGGTGCCCCAACGACACCTCAGCCGCCTTCACACACTGCCCATAATGAAGGCTTCCTCTACCGCAAGAAGGCCACCACCTCTGACCTTGAAGCTCAGCAGAGAAGCCCAAACAGGTACAACCACTACTGATGAATCATACACTCAACAGACATAGCTCACTATTGGCTGTTCACTAAACCTCTTACCCGAACAGTGACTATCCAGTTTTTGCTGCTGTATCGAGGCACATTAGGTCAAGCTTTGGATTTCTCCACATGTTGAAGCAATGTGCATGGGAGTTTGTAGGATGGTGCCTTTTTATAAGCCTTTCTAAAAACACGAGAACATGTGTGAGGAATTAATTAAATATGTTTATCTGCTCTAACATAAGATGCACATGCTAGCATGTCCAGCTAACTAGCTACAACCTACAGTAGTAGGTTACGCTCCACACAAGGTTACCCGATCTTTACATCAAAGGCCAAGGAGCGCATCATGAGAGTAATCTGTGGGGTTATGTTACATTCAAAAAAGCCCCGGCCACAACTAGCACATCCACTATGTATTGTACTGCGTTTTCCCACTACGTGGAAGTTGATCCTGGAAGCTGTCAGAGTTTAGGCTAACGTTAGCAGGTCTGGGGAAGGATACGCTCCAGCAACCCCAGCCAAACGAGATAGCGTGACATTGGCCAAACACAGTGGTTAGTTCTTATATTAAAATACTTTTCTCCTAAAGTTGTACATAGTATTTAAGCTAAGCATCCAAACTTGGCTGAAACTACAAACTGGTTAGATCAAGCAGTCTGCTCTTGCACTTTTCCTTATCATACATGTAACACTAGGACTAACTAGCGCTACGCTGTAATACAAGAGGAATGCTGTTTCTGTGAAATATTCGTCTGTTACAGAGTACAGTAGATGATATTGTCTTAAGAACATGCACACAAGGAAGACTTTTGGGATATTTGGGGCGATATTTCTGGGCGGCTGTGGCTGAGAGGATAGTGCGGTCGTCCATTAACCCCAGGGTTGGTGGTTCGATCCCAGCTCCTGCTGCCCACGTGTCGAGGTGTCCCTGGGCAAGACACTGAACACCGAGTTGCCCCCAGTGGAGGCCAGCGTGGCAACTGTGTCCCTGTTGGTGTGTGAATGGGTGAATTAGACTACTGTTCAAAACTTAGACTACTGTTACAGTGCTTTGGGAACTGTTTCGGTTAAAAAGCGCTATATAAGAAAGTGTCCATTTCTTTATTTCCATGTTCTCTACATGGGTGAGGATGCTGACTTATTTTCTATAACGTGTAGCTTCAGCATGATGTTCATGTACGTAGCGATCACGTGCATATTTGAGATGGCCGTGTTAAACGAGTCAGCTGGAAACAATAAAAAGTCAGCCGGAGACAGTGTTCCGACCCAACTCAAGGAGCTCATTTATGTTAGTATGTCAACAAGTTGGTCTAGACTTGTTCTATATTAACAAGTGCTATGAGATAACTCTGTTATGATATAGCGCTATAGAAATAAAATTGAATTGAATTGAGTTGAACAACAGCTAGCTGCCAAAATCATCAGCCGTCTGCTACAAATGAGAAGCCTGATTTTTCTACCTCAGTCTGAAATCAGTCCTCCATTGTTTCTAAAAATACTAAGAATTTCGATGGTAAATCTGCCTCCGCTGTCACTGTTGACTGTATGTGCAAGGGCGGGATGCTTGACAGTCATAGCAACAGTAACTAACGGGGGCGGGGCTTAGCAAACATCAATTGATCAAAATAGCTTTTAATACATTTCTAAATCCTTAGTTTGCCGTTGTACCATTTTAAACACTGTGTCATAATGTGTCTTTGAAGACAGCATAGCCTTGTTAATGTCCGCTTAATGTGTCCTTTGGATTTTACAGCAAGTCCTGGGTGAACGTATATTGTGTGCTGAAAGAGGGATGTCTGACCTTCTACAAGGATGCTAGGAACCACAACACAACGTACAACGAAGAGACTCCCGTTGATCTTAGTACCTGCTCATTTGATCCTTCAATGGGATACAAGAAGAAGAAAAATGTCTTCATTCTTCAGTAAGAGCTATTTTATTGTGGCAAATCTTAATGGCAGAAGTTTTGTTTGCAACGTTTAATGCTTCTTTACAATTAAAATAAGAGGTTATGCAGCTTATTTATCCAGATTTGAGAGAGAAACACCATAACACAGAATATCAAACAAGTGCAATGTTATTTTTATTCACTGGACATATGGTTATAAAAGGCATCGCAGTGGATGAGAAACTGACAATCCCTGTTGATTTTCTCTGCAACAGAATAAACGATGGAAACAACTTTGCATTCCATGCAAAAGATGAGGTAAGAGCATTTATATTTAAGTCATGTTTAGGAGGAGCAGACATTATCCACTTTACTTTAGACCTTCTATGTGCCAACGACTGTAAGAGGTCCACAATAGACTACATTCCTAATAGCAAATAAGGGATGTCTACACATTAAGGAATATACCGATAATTAGGTTTGCCGCAGGTACTTTTATTATTCAGTAATGTTAAAGGATAAGTCTGGTGATCTTCTGTGGGTTTTTTTTGTCAACAAATCCAGTGAAAAGAACAGGCCAAATATGAAATGATCCCACTGACATGAAGCGTTAATAGAACCTGTGTGTGTGCATCCAAATTCTGAAATATATAATTAATCTCAGTGGCCGGCTGTTTTAGAGAATTACTGAGCCATTTTTGAAACGTGTGAGCTTCAGTAGGAAGCAATGGGCTCAGACAGGCTGAAGAAGTCACAGAGAGACGGACCAGCGCATTATGTTCGACAATAACAACATTATACAATATCGCCTTTGAAGAATAATAAACTAACAATATTTAGAACATTTTGTTCGGTTTTCACACCTTTTGCACATAAATGTCACACATTGCATAAGTTTGTGTATTTTTAATGTCCTTTATTCTTGTATTCCTCTGTTGGATTAATAAAATTACACAAGATATGAGAAGAATATACAGTACACTGTCACGACAACAGCAGGGGGAAGAAAATGATAGGACAGCAAACATTTCAGTGAGTAATGGACAGATGAATTTGCCTTTATTTTGCAAAATCACACCAAACCACTGTGTTTAGATTGCTAAATGACAGTTGGTCTGCGAGTACAGAGTATGCCATCACGAGTCAGAACACGTCAGCTTCAGTGTCAGACAGCACCACAAGATATTTTTATTAACTGGCCTCCTGTCATTTTACAAAGGTGGCACCCGGGCAGAGAAAGTTATGTATCCCTTCCATACTGTGTTTAGGTGATTATAAAGACAAATAGACTTGTGAAAGACTTTCATTCACTGTGAAAAAACCCCCCAAAAAAAAACCATTTCACTGGAAGGACCTTTTACACAGTTCACATATTGGTGGGCCGGTTGTAGCAGTGGGAGATAACTCATGGAAAATCCAACTGAAATTAAATGTTTTCATTTGCTACAGCATACAGCATACAGCTGTAAATCACCTGTGTTCTCCTGTGAGAATATATTTAATATTTTTTGGTTTCATGATGGCGCCCCTAGTTTTGCATTAATTCGACAGAATATCATCCTTTCTGCATAGATGGAGACCTAATTCCCACACAGCCTATCAAATCTTGTATAAAACAGTGACATCATGGGCACAGCAGGCGGTCACACTGAGCCAGACAACGCAAGAGCCACATGAGCTTTCCTGCTGAAGTCGCCTTCTTATGTAACTTGCAAACATGGTCAAGGTGGTGGAAAGTAATTAAGCAGATTTGTTACTGTGCACTTTACTTTCTGCTTCACTAAACTTCGTAGGGAAATATTCTACTTTACATTTAGCTGATAAAACTTCTATACTTTCACTTGAGTAAGATTTTTACTTGTGAGTACGTTTATATTGTTGTATCTGTACTAACTGCTGATCTGTTGGAATAAGGGGAATTTGTACAGTTTGACTTGGATTCTCTTCTCAGTTGTAGACTCGGATTTTGACCGTGTGCCTTTTCCTGGTTTCCGTAGGAGGACCTGAAGGCCTGGACTTCAAACATCACCATCTGTATAGATGAGCATGGAGCCATGACCAAGTGGGACAAGCCAGGCACCTCGTCCATGGACCCCGACGGTTCGGAGAGGAAGGAGAAGTCGGAGGGGGACGCAGATGCCAGGTCAGAGAGGTCCGAGCTTGCCGAAGGGGAGGAGAGGTCCGAGAAGGAGAGGTCAGAGAAAGGGGATGGCTCGGAGAAGTTAGACACGTCCGAAATTGCCGACAAAATGGAGGGCGGGGCGGGGGGCTCCAGCACGTCTGGAAAGAGCAAATGAGGAGCCCCTTTGTGTTTCAACATTACTCACTGACAAATGGCGTAGGAGGTGGTGGGTGGGCGGGATGGATGGAGAGCATGTGCAGCTAGGTTTGCAGATCCTCAGTCACAGAGCTGGAACACACTGAGGCGTTGGTCCTTGGACCGACAGTTGTTACTGTGACAGACTAATCTCTCAGCCCCTCCCCTTCACCCAGGCAATACATCAGTGCTTGCATTGTGCCACCTGCTGGTAAGATAGGAGGTCACCACAGACAGACAGAGAGACAGACAGACTCCAACAAGTGGTCCCAGGAATTAGCCACTGTCACGTCCCATCGTCGATCGTTTAATCTCTTGGATTCACAGCATCTTTCTGTATGTATCTTTGACTGGTAATGTAATGCTCTGTCTAGCTAGACAAACCCGAGAAGAGGTGAATGAAATGTTTCACAATATTAAAAAAAAAGAGAAAGAAAAACAAAAAAAACATTTTTTGAAGCAATATACTTTTTTATTTCTTCTCTTTGTTAAAGAGAGAAAAGGGGGGGGGGGGATAGGAAACAAGAAACAATTGCAAAATGTGAACTTTATGATTTGTCACATCCACGTAAGCTTACTCCAGGCAGTTGTGCACCTTAGACACTTGACACATCTGTATACTAATCATAATGGCATTTAATCCCATCACATGGCTAGCTTTGAATCATCTTGATATAATGGAATGCTGGTTTTACCCACCTGACGTCATTGGTGTCAGTGAATACACATTTCTACCGTTTTTTTTCAGTTTATATTACTATTATTACTATTGTTATTATTTGTCCACGGTGAGCCATGTCAAGAAAAGAGCTTTCCATCAAATTCTAATCCATTAACCCAAGGTGTGTTCAAAGTGGCAATGCTCAAAGTGACACTAAGCCTATGTGGCACAATGCCTTTGTATACACGACAAAAATCAGAACACTGCATGAAATAGTCTATTAGTGCACCTGTTAAACTTGCCTTTATTTTTATGTTCTTGAAATAAGTTGGGCAGTATTGGAATTGCAATAACTTAATGTGAGGTGGGGGGAATGGATTTGCTATCGTGGTCCTCTTCTCGAAATTCAGAGGTAAGTTTGACAAAGGAGGGACGTCTTGTATCCACAGTAAGCATGAGAGGAAAAGTGTGGGTGTGTGTGGGGGGGGTATAATAGAGAAGTGACTACTCCTTCATCTTTAACATGAATTAAGAAGCCAAATGGCCCCTCTGCTGTTTGTACTGTATTACTGCGATTTATTTTCCACAGAATGTACTGACTTCAGCTGTGAAACATTCAACCGCCACAGAGTTTGTGGTTCCCAAAATTGTAAAACCCCGAAGCAGTTGGCTGAGAGCTAAGCCTCTCCGTACCCTGTGTGTTTCATTTCAAGTTCAACCTGATTGGAATCTCTCCGTCAAAGGCAAGTTAAGTGTAAAACTGTCATGATGCAAGTCATGAGTTGTATATACCTATCTTTGTATGTATACCAATAAACCCTGTGCTCCAATAAAACAATACTCTGAAAGTGAAATGGGTAAAAATTAAAACATTTGTATTAATCCACAAATAAAAACAATCATCACTCAAATATATCAATGTTTATTACATTTAAATGACAAATATGCAAATTAGGAGTCACTACTAAATATCACAGTGTATATACGTACACCAGTATCTAGCTGTATGAAACACCTTTTACCAGGGAAGAGCAGCAGGACATACTGTAGGTATGCTTGTTGTATTTTTATATGCCTATATTTATTCATATCAAATTCAGGAGTTGCCCCGCAGCCCCAATAAGAACTTGTAAGAATAGCAGATTGAGTAGTCAGTGTGTCAGTGACAGATGTGCTGAATTTACATACAACTCAACTAGCCTGGGCGGTTCAGTACATGCTGCTCTGGATCATCGAATTATTTGTGACTAAAGTACATGTGCTGTGGTCAGAGACGTAGTCCACCTATTGTTTATGTATGTCAATTATTTTTAAACGTATAAGTACAACTAAAGTTTCCTTAATGTCAGTAAAATGTAGCCGTTTTGACTCATTCTACTCACATTAAACACAAGCAGCAGCTGAGGCTTTGTTCTAATGTACTTTCCACTTTCCATCCTATCAAATCCCACCTCAAATATGTAAAAATAAAAATAACCAGGCTAATTAACCATCTTCCTTTCTAGAAGAACTCCAGAGGTATATCTCAGATGCAGCGGCATTTGAATTGACTGACGCCGGGATTGCAGTGACAGCGGGTCGTGTCTGTTTGTGTCACTGCAGCCTTCAGATTAGCCCAACGAGGATGGATAAGCTATGCTACGATGTGAATGTCACTTTCATTTTGTCTGTCACTGTTTTTACATAAGTGCCATGTCACGCAGCTTGCTGAGACAGAGAGAACAGTGGGTTACTGAGACATGAACGCCGTGTCATTCGACAGTGGGCCTGTCAGTGCAATACACGTTTTTATCATTGAAACAGGAGCTGTGGTATTTTCATGTGGCTGTAATTGTTCTGAGTCATTGCTCATGGAGGATATATAGCCCGCATCACCATGTGCGTTTTAAGTGTTTGCTTCCCGTCACTTTTATGAAACACACGGGGGGAGTCCCCCCCACCCACTATGTTATAAGAGTAACAGTCCAAATGGAATAAGCAGCATAAACTGTGACTGAAGAAAAAAATATATATTGTGCAAACTTTGTTTCCTTCATTGATGGTCTTAAAAGTGTGTATGTCTTTGTTACTTTACATTACAACTTGCTGCTATGACATTAAATAAACCTCCAAACCTGCTGATGCAAACCTGATGTGGAATTGATGTGGACACTCTTTACACACACACACACACACACACACACACCCAGTGGAAGCAGTGTGTTCCTCACACTGAGTGGTCCTCTGCTCAACTGCACATTCACGAGAGTAACAATCCACTTTGTACTGCAGCTCCATCACTATCCATGAACCCGGAGGCGAAGACTCCACACCGTTATCCTCATGAGGCGGAGGCAGCATTGATTAGCACTGACTGTACGTGATCAGCTCCATATGCTCTATGCTAAAGCATTGGTGCTTCCAACCTTATGGAACACATTTTGGACGTCGTGCGGGAACAGACAGTAAAGTATGCAGGTATGATGTTGATATGTAAAGACACCCAGCTGATACACTGACATCAGTCTGTGTGCGTGTCAGCAGAACCAGCTGAAGGCCTGGTTTATCCCTGACTGTGTCCATGTCGAGGGGCTTATCTAAATGCTTCCAATCCACCCTACTTGCCTTTATACATACAGTAACTGGCATTTCTTATGCTGTGTTCACGGGGTTCTTATAGCAACCAATGGAAAATGCCGAATCCCATCCCAGCGCCGTACGTGCAATTTTAAATAAAATGTGAGTGGACATGTGAATCATTTATGTGAGTAAAAATAAAAGGTTCAATGCGACGTTTGTGTTGCACCAAAGTGCAGTGTAAGGCAGCAGCAGTGGATGCAGGGACAAAAACACAAAAACATGCATCCATGTACGCAGTATCGCACAAGTTCTGCACAACCTTGATGTGTTTTAAGAATGTACATTTTAATTATGATTTTGTTTGTTGAATTGAGTAACGTATGCCAATATCTGTCTGTGGAAATATGAACTATAATATCGTCTCATAAAGTCTGTCCACCCCTTGATTTTGCCACTGTCTTTTTTCCCCTCTGTAGCTTTGTATCATGGCCAGTGACACTTTGTTACAGTGAGAGTTATTCTAAGTAAAATAAGATGCTTCAGACTAAATGTTGCTGCAATATCTGGAACACTGTTAGACAGTTTTGGACCGAGATAAATGTTGACGTATCTCACCCACTGTATTCTGGCACTGTATTACCTAAATGGGTGCTAAAACTACAGCCAAGCCATGAAATAACTAGAAAAGTGCATGCAAACCTCTGCAGCTCTCCTAAATCCTGAAGGAGACGTGATGAATCTTCTCCTAGTTTTTCGAAATGTGATCGAATGTATCAGAGATGAGACAGAATTACACTGACAGGTACACTTTGTGGCTACAGCAACATCACATGCCTTTCACTCTGTCCTCCTCCAGATCCTGGAACTATCTGTCAGGTTTACAGTTCAGCTCACCCATGTTGGAAAAAACTCCCCAATGTTACCTCGTGTTAGAGGTCTGAACATAAAGATTACAGAATCACTGCCAACCACTCCGTGGCTTATAACCTCAAGCGTCACTCGTGTTATATTTGAACTGTCTCATTCATTAAATGAGTCCCACTATTTTTGTTTTAGGGTGGTCTAATAGACTGGAGAGCAGCTCCAGCTACATGGCATTAAACGTAAATGACGTGGTTGATTCAGAATGACTGAGTGAGCCCACTAAGAGCAGCCAGGTACGTTTGGACCTTGGACCTTGAACCTGCCTCCAGACTAAGGTGGTGTGGTGGTCCACGGTGATGCCCATCCTCGTGTGAGACAGCGGATCCTGGGTGACATTCAAGTCTGTTGCAGGAGGAGCAGAGTTCAACGAGATCAGCCTTCAAGTTGCAGCAATCAGCCCTCGGACACCGTGTACTGCACTGTAGCACAAGCTGCAGGGCTGGATGCTGCCTGTCTGCCTGCCTCTTAGTGCCCACAATCTGAGCATATATATACATATGCAGTATATATGGTTTGTTTTGCCTGCGACCCTCTGTGGATAAGCGGTATAGAAAATGGATGGATGGATGGTTTGTTGTGTAGATGGCTGCACCTGTACTTTATTTATTGTCCTCCTACGGTGCACAATAAACCTTTCTTTCCATTTTCTATTTCTCTCATTTATGATACAGAGGGTGGACTTCTCCTGCTGCATTCAAGTTCATAAAAAGACACATTAAATATGACTTTCCTCTATTGAAAACGGGCTCGGTTCCAAGAAGCATAAAATGTAACATGCAGTGTGCATTGATGGACTCTGTTCCACATGTAACGATATCCTGTGCTGTTAACTTGAAAACTTTAAAGTCCCCCTACATTCAAACCTGTGTTTTGCCCATTGAACGCCTACAGAGTGACGTACGTGCAGAGCATTAACCTGCTGAAGGTGGAACGTCTCTTCGTGCTCATCTGAACTCTCACTCTAACAGCATTCTGAGGCTCGCCTCTGTTCTGGAGCCCATCGTGGTCCAGTGGGACGTGGACACACTGAGACACTGAGACAGTGAAGCAGGAGACGTCACACGTCCAGCAGTATGTGATGCTGGAGGAAGGAGGTGTCATCTCAACACGTGATGACGAGGCAACTGAACTTATTAAGCACAAATTAATATTCAAGGCAGAATGTTGTACATGTCTGCAGGTGAACATGGGTCCTGAGTCCAGGGCGTCACGTGACCTGTGGCTCGGCTCCTGCCTGGGGGCGTGGCGCTGCCCACGGAACGGGGGCGTGGCGCTGACAACACGCACAGGCGCGCAGCTACGGAAGCCCCGGAGTTCACGCAGCTTGAGAGCCAGCTTCCTGAAAATGGCGAGCTGCGGGCGAGTCGCCGCGGTGTTGAGGAACGTTTGGAGGAGCCCCGGGTCTCTGAGGGGTCTGGCGCTGCGCCGGGCCGTCGGTGCCGGTGTTCTGGGCTCCGCAGTCGGAACCGGGCTTGTGTGTTATTCCCGGTACCGCGCGAACAGCCGGACTCTGCCCTCCGCTGTTCACGCTGCGGAGGAGACTGTGAGTAGGCGCCCAGCGGCCGGTTCTGAACCGCTGCGCCTCTCGTGTGTTTAACTATAAAGTCATGTTGCTAAATGTAAAGAAACAGCGGGAACACTGACGGGAATGTTTAGCCAGGCAGCAGCTGTGCGTCTTTATCAGGCCACCAGGGGGCGTCCACACGGTTCAGTGATGTTTCTGTGTCCAGGAAGCCGCAGCGCCGCCGCTGTCTGCCAGACGGACTCGTTTCGTCCAGTTCGCCTCCATGGTCCATGATCAGGAGCCCTACATGACCCCGAGAGACTTCCTGTTCTCCGTGATGCTGGAGGACGTTGACCGTAAGTTCATATAGTCCCTGACGGTGTTGCAGGCTCGGTCCGGTCCATCCTCCCAGGTGGTCCTGCAGGTGGGTGACCTTTGAGCAGTGCAGTTCCCGAACCACACCGATACACAGCCAGTCAGCGAGCTCTCGATGGTGCATCTGTATAAGTTAGTCAGGATGGTGGCGTTCATACCAAACTTCCTCAGTCTCCTCAAGAAGTAGAGCCTTTTTCACCACGGCGTCCGCATGTAAGGACCAGGAGAGATCCTCAGTAATGTGGACCCTGAGGAACTTAAAGTTGTCGACCCTCTCCACCTCCGATGTTAATGGGTTTGTGGTTGTCTCTTCTCTGTTTCCTATAGTCCACAATCATCGCTTTTGTTTTCCCCACATTAAGCGAGAGGTTGTTGTCTTGGCACCAGCTGATTAGTGCCTTGACCTCCTCCGTCTCATCGTTGTTTGTGATGAGGCCCAGGATGGAAGTGTCGTCTGCAAACTTGAGGATGACATTGGAGCTGTGTTTGCTACACAATCATGGGTGAACAGGGCAAACAGGAGAGGGCTGAGCACACAGCCCTGCAGGGCACCTGTGTTGAGAGTCGGTGAGGAGGAGGTGTGGTTGCCGATTCTCACCACCTGGGGTCTGCCCGTCAGGAAGTCGAGGATCCAGCTGCAGATGGGGGTACCCAGCCCCAGATCACCGAGATGAGTTTTGAGGGAATAATGGTGTTGAATGCTGAGCTGTAATCGATGAACACATATGTAATCCTCACATATGTGTTCCTTTTTTCCAGGTGGGAGAGGGCAGAGGCGTGTTGCCAAGGCGATGGGGTCATCCGTGGACCTGTTTTGTCTGTATGCAAACTGTAGGGGGTCCAGAGTGTCAGGAAGGAAGGAGCAGATGTGTGTTTTGACTCGAAGCACTTCATAATGAGTGATGTTAGTGCTACAGGGCGATAGTCATTGAAACAGGAGGTCACTGACTTCTTGGGGACAGGAACAATGGTGGATGCTTTGAAGGAGGTGGGGACCACGGACTGCCTCAGGGACAGGTTGAAGATGTTTGTGCACACGATCTGAGAGCCCTGCCTGGGATGCCGTCTGGCCCTGGAGCTTTGCGGGGGTTGAAGTTTTTAAGGGACCGTCTCACGTCCTCCGTTGTTAAACTAAGCGAGGCAGCTTCCCAGTCCACCGGTGGACGGGTGGCAGGCGCTGAGTTATCTGCATCAAACCGAGCAAAGAAGTTGTTGAGCTCATCTGGTAGTGACGCAGCGGGTCGAACAGCGCTCCTGCTATCCCTTTTGTAGTCTGTGATGCTGCGAAGTCCATTCCACATGCGAGTTGTGAGAGGCATGCGGATTGAACTGTGCCAAACTGTCCCAGATCACAGGACAGGGCAGATGCATGAGGCAGGGAGGTTTTAAACACCAAATCTACACCAATGCTCCAAGTCACCGACCCTTGATTGATACGACAATTATGCACTATTCTGTTTGGAGAAAACAGCAGGCTCAAAGGCTGACAGCAGTTGTCTCAAAAATGGAATTTAGGCATTGACAGCTTGAGAATGACTTGCTGACACAGAACTGTTTCATATAGACGGTAGTGAAAGGTACACACAATCTTTTTTCTGCACTCAAGAGGCAGAAAAAACTCAGATTCTGCACGTTTAATAAAACCTTTAACTTAATCCTTTCACTGCAGCAGCTGTACAGTCTGTCAAGAAATCAACACAGAATTTGCTTGTTTACCGTGAAAATATTACAAGTTAGCCTTGGAATTTTTTAAGTCTATGTTAGCTGAATGCTCACGTTTCATACTTTTAAAAGCTTCCTGTAACCATTTATCATGACAAAGTGATCCACGTGACTTTGCTGTGAAAGATAGGGGATGGGCCAACCCGAACCCCCCTTCTGTGTCAAGAATGCACTTGAATTGTCTGACACCGCTGAACCAGCTTCGGCTGGAGTTTAGAATGAACAAGCAGTGTCACATTGTAGTCGTGTTAGGAAGAAGGCACTTACAATGGACGTGTGGACATGTGAGTTCATGTGCACACTTTACACAGGAAATCGGTTTCCAACTTTTCTAACCTCACATGAATTTGCACAGTGAACATGGCATGACTATCCCTGACCATCTGGTCAACACTCATATCACATTATGAGCTTCAGCTGACTAACTAACTCGGCTTAGCCTCATTTGCAAAGAAAATAATATTTTTTTTATTACCCTACCGCAGCCCAGCACCAGGCAGCCTGCCAGCTCACAGGCATCAAATTCCCAATTATGCCTGGCACCACAGCAGGCAAGAAGCTGGATCTCTCCAAGCTCACAGACGAGGAAGCCAAGCATGTTTGGGAAGTCGTCCAGCGAGATTTTGATCTGAGGAAGAAGGAGGAGGACAGACTTGGGTAAGTTAAAGACGTCATTAATCAGTTTGATTTCTATTTGATACACATCTCAATGAAAGACACTCTGTTGATGCGTTTGGCCTGAGGATTATGGATTCTCTCGCTATGGATTCTCTCGCTATGGAATTTTGTTTTTTGGGGGGATTTTTTTGGAGTAATGTCAGACTGCATGCATGTATTGTCAAACTGAATCCTTTGGGGGTTGGTATTTATACACAAATAGCAATAAATCATATATTGCTTAAAACTGTCTTTAAACGTAGGACTGCATAAGGAGCAGGTTGGGTGGGTAGATGGGTCCGACACTACAGCACTTTCACCCAGGAGAATGCTGTCCGTGTCCTGGGTCAAACCAAAAGTCAACCTCTTACGTTGCCTAGGTAACTTAAGTTACGTAACATACTTATTAGAACCCAAACCATGATCTTTTACTAAACCTAACCAAACATCTCCCATTTCACAAACATTAACCACGTGTTTATTATTGTTACCATGACGACAAAGGTCCGGTACGCCTACATTCAGCTGTAATCACTGACGAAACACGTATTCTGTTGTTTAGGTTGGAGGACTTCCGGTTTGCTCATGTAGCTTTAACTTTTCATTTGTAAAAGAAACAATTTGTGATTTGAGGCCAGTAAAAAAGGAAAAGCCCACTTCAATGGATTTATGTAATGCATATGTTTCACATGGCGTTTCACTGCATTCATGTCATTATATTATCAAATCAGCCTAAACCAGACAGTGAGCCAGTATTCAGATTCAAGCCTGTAATGCTAGAAAATTGGTTATCTGCTGAGGTGTCTTTATTGAAAGAAGATGGCTGATCTTGTTTAGTTTAAATTTTGTAAAACTGAGCAGATGACATACAGTATTCCTTGAAGGCTGGATGGACTTTGTGGAGCTCACCAACAGATGATTCATTCATTTGCTCCTAACTCAATGAGCTACTGCGAACATGTCTCCTTGGCAATAGTGACTGATGGATGGTTTAGATATCAGACTGGGGGAGGAAGAGGTTTAGAGCGAATTTCCCCTGTCCTTGGATGTGGGGTGACCTCTCAGCAGCAGCAGTCCTCTCGGATAGTCAAGAGAGTCCACAACATTCAATCAATGGCATATTGTTACAGCAAGATTGCTGTGTGAACACTTTTGATTAAACGCAAGGTATTAAAAGCAGATTTTGAAACGATTGGTAATAATGCAGGGAGCACTTTAAAGCCCATCTCCTTTCAGTTTATAAGGTGCTTCAGAGCATTTTGCCAAACACATTCGCAGCTGATCGTATCAGTTTATCCTCTGGGGCCACTGAGGAGACAAGCCAAACTCCTGTTGTTACCTTTTCAGCAGCTACACACTCATAGTCCACCCACACAGGTGTTTCACTAAAAGACGGTGTGGGTGTGTGGACGGACTCCTCCTTACTACACAGAGTTTGGTGACATCACCCAGCTGCCACCTGACCGGCGTTCTGATCAGCCAGGGGACTGAAAGCAGCTGCGTGGGTGTCAGGGCCTTTAATAAAACAGGTAAAACTAAGGTCTGTCTTGATATGACAAATCTTTAAATGCGTCTCAAACATTCATTTGAAGATCACAATCTCAGACAAACGGATTGCTGCTGATTCTAACAGTATAATGATCTCCAGGAATAAACCTCTCTGTGTTTCTGTTTCTGGGCACCATAATCTAAAATGTTCCAGACTTTAAGACACTTTTTGAATTCATTCATGAGATTTCCGGGAGTTCCTTTATACTTTTTTAAACATAGTGCTTCTCTTGTCTCCAGTCTGTTTTTTCCAAAGAGGATCTGCATACTGAGAGTCAGGCTTTGGTACATTAGAACGTTTTCATACACATTTATTGTTGCAGACTGAGTCTGTCAGCTTCCTCCAGAAATGCAGGACAACAATGTCCCGCTTCAATTCTAGCCACTTAGGCTGCGATGCCTGCCAAGGTTCTTCTTCAGCGTTTTATTTTTCATTCAAACTAGCTGTTGTTTGCTGCGGGCAACTGCAGTTTTCATCTCCATCACCTATAAATAGGTGCAAATCTTCATGTGGTTTACATATAAAGCTGCTACGCCTAAATGTTGTAAAATCTCACATGTAGGATCATAAAATGAAATAAATACTTTGGCAAGGATTTAGACTTTGTTTTGCTTTACCAAGTCCACCAAACAGACAGACTTGCCTTTAATTTGGAGACAGAAATCTTAATTAAGTAAAGCTGCAGCAGATCTTTTTCCTGTGAGTGATGTTTGCTAGTAAGGGCTAAATATGGAGCGTTCGCACCCATATGAGTCATGTGAGGAAAAGATTATACAGAACAGAAGGATCAGAAATATCTATTTCTGTCTACAGTCATGTCCAGGTGATGCATTTCCTCTTTAGATGACAGTCTTACTTATAAATAGGTGGCTTGAAAATTGTCTTTGGCAAAATGGAAACCTATCTTCAAAGCCAGGTCTTCGTCTGGGAATCATTATGTTTATGTGTCAGCCTCTTTTTATCTCTCGCATTCTCACGGCCACCAGCACCATGAAGTGTATGGTCATTTACGAGAGAGGCAAAGAACATGAGATTGTGATGCGAAGATGAACGACGGAGATCAAACCCGCTTGAGAATGTCTGAAACAAGAAGTTAATTTAAGCTAGAGAGGGGTTGATTTGTGCGGACTGACATGGCAGAAGATCACCATGTATGGAAGCACTCAGTCGCCTTGGTCTTCATGGCTGTCTGTGTCTAAGTGGGCGTCTGGCTGCTGCAGCCGGATTCCTGAGCTTTGCCAGTTAAGCAAAAGCTCTGCAGTATCTGCTTTTAATCAAATACTGAGCAAAACATACACAAAACATTCTTAAGTGCGTTACTTGGTGATACTGCACATAGACAAAAATGTACATAGACGTGTCAGCCATTTATAGTGAAAAGCTTTTTTCAGCAGGAAAGACGGAGGAGAACAAGGAAACAATGTCATTTGAGACAAACTGTAACATTGGAGATACTTCTGATGTGCTGCTGGGCAGTTCCTGTCCACCCTAAAAGTTTCTTATACACAAACAAAAGTTGTGTTTACCCCTCTTGAATCAATTTCCTTCCTCACAAAACTGAAATGTTTGCGTCCAGCATTGTGGTGGAATAGAGTGAAACCAGTGTCGGGACGGTGGATGGCATCACCCATGCGTGTCCTCGTGCTCGAGTGAGATGAACAAAACAATGACCCACTCTTTTGCAAGGGCTCGTGAAAGCATTTAAATGTTGCCAAGAACAAATCCTCTGCTGCACAAAAGTGCCTTCACGTTTACGGATGCAAAAAAAGCTATTTGGAATAAATGAAGGTAGAGGAAGTATGACGGGCAGCAGTCTACACGCCACCTTTATAAAGTTCCATCTGCGTTCTGAGCGATTTTGGGATACTGAGCTTCAAAGTATTTGCATTCACAATAGTTGATAGAGATAGAAGCTTGTTGTTTTTCTAAGTAAAGAATACAATAATTCACACAACTGAAAAAGAAATCACCTCAAATAATGTTAATAAGTTGTCACAGAATAAAAATGTGTGAATAAGTCAATTTTGACAGAAAGGGCAGATAGAACCTTAAAGGTGACGTACATTTAATCTGCACTAATCAATATTATTATTATTGATTATTATAGCTCATTGTTTTGGTCGTATCGCCCACAGCTTTACTGTATTGATTCAGTCTCTCCTCTCGTCAGTGTCACTTCCAGGAGCAGCAGGAAGCTGCTTTCAGTGGAAAAGCGCTGATAAAGCAACCGCACACCAAACAGCTGACTGACAGTTAGCTGGGGATCATAGAGAGACAGATATTTTACTCAGGAGACCAAAACAGAAAAGGAGAGTGAATATCGGACTTACATTCACCAGGCTGCCCAAAACACAACTCCAAATAAATGCTAATATGGCCCCGTTTCTGGTGGATGTGTAAATGGCAACATGTTGGCTGAATCAACTTTATATGGTTACCAATATCTTGTATGTAGTCAAAGCCAAAGACAAGATTAAGAAATCAAAATCCTCTTACTCTGACAAAAAAATCATAGCACAAGGTCAACTTACTGGAAGTATTGCAGAGCTGTCAGCCACACCTCGATGATTGACCTCGTCAGCTACGTATCGGTGCTTGGAAGGCAGCGCACAGCTCAATGTTTCAGCAGAGGGCCGATTCAACAGATACTACCTTTAAATCGCAGCCAGCAGCTGTATCTGCAAAAGGTTATGGGATTACTTACAAAGTATCCCAATAATCCAGGCTATGATTTAAAAAGCATGGCCTATAAAAGCAGCTATAATAAACAATACGCATCCTCTCATCCTCGCCGGGTGTTTTGCCAGACTCAACCCCCGCTGTTTGACATTTGGGATTTGTTATCTGCCATTTTTCCTCTCCGCTACCGTCAGCATCTGGCAGCGCCGAGTGAGACTGTTACTTTTCCAACAATCAGCACAAGTTTGCTTCAAACTGACTTGCAGCAATCAAGTCAGGCATGACGCTGGTGTGTGGAGCCGCCAAGTCACACAGAAGTGAGGAAAGATGTGCCTGTTTGAATAGGATTTGACTGGTTTCTGCATCACTTACTGCACTGTGCAGGTTTTAAATATCAGCCGAAGACAGTACTTTCAAAAATAATAATTGCACTCATTTATAAAAGACGTTGACAAAATTAACTTTTCTGCTATTTCTCCTCTGCTAGCTCACAGTTTGGCAACAAGAACAAAGTAAATAGAGGAAAACGCATTACAGGCTGGGATAGAGGTTTTTGTTAAATGTAATATAATTATTCAACATGAACTTGTACTGTGACTGTAAGGTGTGTTACTAAATATCTCACTACAACCCATCGATAGTGAGAACCCCAGCAAAATTGTGTTTACCAGCGACCAACCACAGTTTTCCTTCGCTTTGTTTTGCAGAACAGAACCTGGGCGAGCTTCTTTTTGATTCATTTTCGTATATAATATGAGGCTTCAACAAAACCGGTATTTAAGTTTGAGTGATGCCACTTATCCTGAGACACTGGAACAAAACAAAGGCCTGCAAGTGTTTTAGAAGTGTGCTTTGGAAATACATAGTCACTCACTCAGCCGGTGTGGTGAAACTAAATTACAGAAATAGGCCTATAGATATACACACAGGCTGCATTAATGTGCAGATATACGTGCCATATTAAGCAGTACATAAAAATAAACACATTCTAACACAAACATGTCACTCAAAAGGTCACTTAGCATTTTTTTCATGAGCTGTTTAGTCAGACATCTTGCTTATTTACAGTATTATGATCTAAACCAAGGGAACCACAGTGAAGCTCCATCCCATCTGCCTTAATATTCTTTTATTTGTAACCGTAGCACTAAATGTTTCCTGGAGAAGCACTGCAGCGTTTCCTGCCTTTGCCAACATTTCCGTGTAACAAGGCTGACATGATATTTACACACGGTTGCCAAAATGAAGCTGTGCGTTGCCACCGTGTGCTGACAGCCATCTCTCCACTCCTAACTGCCAGCCAGCGCTTTGACTCATAAAGTCTCCGTATAATGAAACGCTATGAGGTTTGTCAATTTGTAAGCTGTGAAAACAAAGTGAGCAATAGATGTATTCCATGACAGCTCAACAAGTTATTAGTGCAACGGTTTGGGAACATTTGCTCGTTCGCTTTGTTTCTAAGAGAGAGATGAGTAGTGTAGGACATGGTTAGCTAAGCATAGCATGAGTCCTGCAGTCAGGGGGAAACAGCTAGCCAAAAATACACCTACCAAAAACTCTAAAGCTGTCTCACATTGTGTAACATACATACAAACAATTAGTTACATGTTGGAATTAATTCTTAGCAACAGTTTATCCTTCTGCTCAGTATTTCTGCGTGGCCCTTCCAGCAATGTTAGTGCCTTTTTCCAGATTATGTGAGTTTTCAGTTTTGGTCTTTCTGCAGGCAATGATGGTATCAAAGTGTGTTCAAGCCAGTCGGGACAATTTCAAAAGATTATTTAGCACTTATTTCCACAGCCATAATATGGCAACATTAGTGTTCCTCTATTTCTGAGCTGCAACCATATCTGCTGTACTACTACATGATATTAGTAAGCAGTAGACCTATAGAAGAGTAATCAGCCCTGCTTCAATTTCAAATACAGACCTTTGTCAAAGGCCATATGCAAATAATTACCAGTGTTTGATTACCAGATGGTGACCGTTGGCAGAGTGACCCCATGTAAGTGCGACATGTCCTATTAGAAAGTCAATAAAGGACACTTTTCTGTGATGCTGTATGTTTACACTTGCTTGTTGAGTTCTGCATTACAAGAAATTAACCTGTGACTCAAGGATACATTAAAGTCATTTCCCTTCAAGAAAACACTCATCTTTCACTGTTTGTAGTGAACAGCTGGGTTTTGTCTCAAATTTTGCTAGCTCAGCTCTAATGTTTCTCCATGTTTTCAACATATGGTCTGATAAAACAATGAATGATGGCCTGTTTTTGGCCCTGGGTGATTTAACACTGTACATTAGATTTGATATTGCTTTCTTGAGAGAAAGAGATAAATGACAGGGGCCTGTTGCATAGCCATACCAGATGTGAGTTTTGTTGCTTTATTTTGTCAGTTGGTAGTTTGTACAGATGACGAAGCAGAATATTAAAGAATCTTGATGAACCATGCCTTCACTCTTCCATATTTCCAACCTTGTCTTGTTTAGGGAGCTGAAGACCAAGATTGAAAAAGAAGACACCAAGAGAGAGTTGCTGGGCAGTCAGACCGGCCTGACTGAGTCACACTGCATTCGATGTCTCCAGCCCTTCAAGTTTCTGGTCAACAGCAAGCGTCAGTGTCTGGACTGCCAGCTCTACATCTGCAAGTCCTGCAGTCGCTACAACAAGAAGGAGCATGGCTGGGTTTGTGATCCCTGTCGCATGGCCAGGTAGGAAATACCAAATAAAAAAGTGAAACGTGGTTATTCAAAGTGAGGACAGCAACATGGCAAAAAGCTGAAGAGTACTTAAACCACTATTTCTCTTATTGTGCTGTAGTGATCCATTCAAAAAGTGTCAGCTTCTCTCTGGAAACAAACATCACATAAACATGAAAGGAAATGGCGTTCAACCAATCTGGAGGAATCATGCTCAGTCAGGAAGGATAATGTTAAAATGTACAGGAAGGCCCTCCATAATGCCAGAGCAGCCTACTACTCATCATTAATAGAGGAGAATAAGAACAACCCCAGGTTTCTGTTCAGCACTGTAGCCAGGCTGACAGAGAGTCACAGCTCTATTGAGCCATGTATTCCCTTGGAGCTCAGCTGTAATGACTTCATGAGCTTCTTTAATGATAAAATTCTAACTATTAGAGACAACATTCAGCACCTACTGCCCTCAGATGATGCCTATCTGTCTTCAAGCACAGAAATTCTGGAGGCAGCTGTGAAACCTGATGTTTATTTGACCAGTTTTTCTCTCATTAACCTTCATCAACTGACTTTGATGATTTCTTCTTCTAAACCTTCAACATGTCTCTTAGATCCCGTCCCAACTAAGCTACTAAAGGACATTCTACCATTAGTTGGCACATCCTTACTAAATATGATCAATCTGTCCTTATTAAAAGGTTATGTACCACAGTCCTTTAAAGTAACTGTAATTAAACCTCTTCTTAAAAAGCCCACTCTTGATCCAGGGGTTTTATCAAACTATAGACCAATATCTAACCCTCCCTTTCTCTCTAAGGTCCTTGAGAAAGCAGTCTCCAATGCAGCATGCAGTTTCAACCTGCATTCTGATGGGCTGCAGCCCTACGCGAGTAGTTTTGGTGCCTAAACCTAATCAAACTGCGACCTTTTCACAATATTAACCACATGTTCATTATTGTTACCATGGTAACGAAGGTCCGATACGCCTGTCTGTGGTACTCTGCTACTGTCATATATATCATTTTGGGCGTCATTGGCAAAACACCAATTCTGTCCTTTACGTTGGAGGACGTGGTCAGCTGGACACGCTGCTCCCGGAGGAACGTAAAGTAACATCATCGTTGATCATCCAAATCTGCTTAGTAACTACAGCAAAAAAAAGAGATGCTCCTTCTGCCTGAGAATCCTCACGTTTAAGTTTTCTTCAGTTTCAAAGTAATTCAATGCAAGCTGATTCTGTACACAATCTTATGGTGCCAATGTGACGCGTGAACAAATGTAGGCAAAAAACCACGGATTCTTTTTACATCGTTACTGCGGCTCTCAATGCTCAGCACAGTTGTCAGACTTGAATTTTATCACCGCTGACTCGTCGGTGGTGTTCAAAGTCAGACCCTACGCCTCAACTGTGTCACAGTGTGTGATTTATGGTGAGAGTTACGCAACATAAATATACTGTATTAATATAATGCCTGGCTAGTGGAGGGCCATAACTTAAACAAATAAACCACCAACAACAAGATTAGCAGTATGTTGGACAGACTTTTCTGCTCGTGTGCTAAACATTTAATCGAAAGTCACTTACGTTGAAGCAACATCATGAAAGAACTGGTATTTTTTGAGACTTGGCACCAATACAGGTTTGGACTGCAATTCACCCTCATGGACAGCTGTACACAGGATTCGTTGACATCTTGACGGATTTGGATTTGGTGGGCTGACGGCTTGAAAGAAAAACAAGTCCAGGTCTGGGCTGGAGTTCTAACTCAGAACACTTAGATGTTCTGCTGCTGAAGTCTCAGTCAGGTTCAGATCTAAACCCGAGTCAGGCTGAACTGAAGACAGACTGCTTGTGCACACTATTCTATAATTCACATAATCCATCCCATTCCAGGTGGACTGGAATGTCCTGCAAAGTCCTGGAAACTGGAATGTCCAAACCGGTTCCGGCCTGTTTTTGCTGACTCAAGGATAGAAGGTAGCTGAAATCGCTGCCACTGTCCTCTTTTTAATGAGCAACGAACCCTTCTGACACAAAGCAGTAAACCTGTCCACGGATCCTGCTGCTCCCTCTCCTTCTATACAGGCCTCACATGTGAAGTGAAACACAGATGATACATACTGAATACATTGATTATCACATACCATTTCATAACACGCTGATAATAAACTAGGACAACTTTGCTAACACAGCCAAACATCAAGCAAGTGAAACAACAAGACACAGTAAGCCAGTTAGTTTTCCTTCCTGGTCCAACAGCAAGAAGTCCGACTCTGCGTCTGTCCCGCAGCCTAAAAGTCCCAGATTCACACTTGTCCGGCCTCTTGCTCAGCCATTCCCTCTTTC
>JAVQJF010031161.1:0-86502 GCA_036023855.1 Gadopsis marmoratus
GGCAGTATGTAGAACGTTAGCTGCAACATGATCCGCCAGTCAACCCAGAGAAGAAGTATGAAGAAATATGGATGACAGTGAACAGGAGAGGGATGGAGATACAGTTGTAGCTTCCAAAAAAGCTAAAACTCTTTGCAAGTACTTAGTCAAATGGGAGGAGACCTTCCCATATTTAATTAAAAGCAAAGTAAGGCAAAGTCATACTTTTTGTATATTGTGCTATTCATATTTGAGTCTTGCACACGGTGGGAAAATCGACGTTAGCCAGCATGAAAAATCTTCCAAGCCAAATTTGTGATAGGAAACGATTCGGAGGCAGATCAAGTGACCAAAGCTGAGGTGAAGATGTCAATGCTTGCGCCAAAAATAATGTGGACTTTTCAACCGTAGTGTAGTAACAGTGTAAAATGTAGAAAATTAATTCATAATGTGTACATGTCTCATTCAACTAATACATACTGTAAATAAACATGTCCTGAATGTACACACCCCTATGTGTTTTCATTTACATGGTAGGGGTTGGGTGGTGGGAGCCAACAGGTTGACAGGTATGTGTGATGGAGTTTTCAAAGATACCAAAACGTCTTGCCATCTCCCTGCGCAGGATTCCGAAGGAGATCTGCAACTGTACCTGGTCTCTTTGTATATTAAGACAGGGCTGAATCTCTGAAATGTTTCCCATTTGGTGAATTAAATGCTCCACCTCATCAAACTTCGCCCGAAAAGTGTCCTCTAAGTGCCGGCTGGATGCTTCCAGGTTTTCCCTTATCTGAAGCAAGCTTGTCAGAGCATAGTCACAGTCAACTGGAACATTACTGTTAACAAAGTCAGCCAAAGAAATTATGGCATTTTTTGTGTTATTTAATGTGTTGTTAGATGCTGTTGAATATTAAGAAAAACTATAGATTTCCATGACAGTTGCTCTGGAGGTTCATGGTCCTCACAGGATGAATCTACCTTCAGGATGATTTTTCACTTTCAGCTCTGTTACTGGGAAGTCTACATCGTGGACAATCTTAATATCCAAATTGCCTCGGTTGCAGAGCTCCAAGGCTGACTGTACGGAGGTGTGCAGGACAGATTATTAACAAGTGCTATGAGATAACTCTGTTATGATATAGCACTATATAAATAAAATTGAATTGAATTGAATTGAATAGAATAGCGGCTGAGGGGGTAGTGCGGTCGTCCATTAACCCCAGGGTTGGTGGTTCGATCCCAGCTCCTGCTGTCCGCATGTCGAAGTGTCCCTGGGCAAGACACTGAACCCTGAGTAGCTGGGATAGGCTCCAGCCCGCCCCTGCGACCCTTCGGGATAAGCAGTATGGATAATGAATGAATGAAAATCAGACTCGATCACAATGACAGATGATCACGTGAACTAAACAAATAAATGTGGAAACTTAACCAAACCAAGATTACCTGGTCTTCGTGGAAGGAAAACGGCTGAACTGGCGACAGGGTCATGGGTGGCCAAGGCTCATTGATGTGCGTGGGGAGCGAAGGCTGGCCCGTGTGGTCCGATCCAGCAGAAGAGCTTCTGTAGCTCAAACTGCTGAAAAAGGTGAATGCTGGTTCTGATAGAAAGGTGTCAGAACACACAGAGCATCGCAGTTTGCTGCATATGGGTACTGGTCAAGGTGCCTATGCTGTCATCATGTTACGGCTGATGAAATGACAGCTTTTCCAATTAGTGTCGAGCCAAATTGCAATACAAACATCGTTATTAACTATTTTGCTTTTGTTTTACTTTCACAGCCAAGGACACGTCATCACTGATAGATTGCCTTGATTATAGAGTCAACAAAGGCATCCCACATCAGTGTCAACATGGAAATCTCACCAGTGCTGCCTTCAGCTCATTTTCAATAGAAGCAATTCAGGAAGAAAGCTGACTTCATCATTTAAATATCGATCAACTTTCGTAATGAGGATGTCATATTCAATCTGTTAAGACGTAATTAAAAATCAATATCCCATCAACATTAAATGAACCACAGTTTCAGTTTTATTCTGAATCGAGTGAAAGAGCGTTCGCTGACCCGAGTTTCAATTTTCATACCAATCTTCTAAGTATGGATCCTGACTGGTGTTAAATGTGGTAGAACTCTCCCACTGGCACATTTAGGAACAGATAGCTGAGCCTCACAGAGCATTGGCAGGAGAGGGGGGAGAGAGAGGTGCAAAGAAAAAAAGCTTTCAAGAAGAATGTTTGGCCTTCTGTATGAGCTCCCGGCATACTGAAGAGCTCCTCTCAGAGCAAACAGGTGAACACAGCAAGTGATTGTGCATACAAGGCAGGTGGGAATATATATGTATGGAAATGAGAAAGGAGGCAGAGGGAAAAGAGGCAAGACATTGATCCCGGTGATAGCATGTCGCTTCGCCCCAATGAAAGCAGTAAAAATTGGGTCAGGACGCGAGACAGTCATAAAACATTTAACTTGGAAGTTTGCCTCGTGCAAACACACCCGAGTCCTGTGTCAGGTGCTGCAAAGGATCTTTGAAAACTGACACGTAACCCTGTTGAAACCCAGGCATCGTTCCATAAACAGGAGCGTAACATAAAAGCTACACAAAGCAAGAGCATGACATTTTGGGCTTTCTTGCTGAGCATAAGATGAGAAGATTGCTGCCACTCTCATATTTGTTGGCGATATACAAAGCTACAGCTCGCAGCCGATTAGCTTAGCTTAGCACAGAGGCGGGAAACGGGGAGAACTTTTTAACGTGGCTCAATCCCAAGGTAACACAATCCTCCCGCCAGCACCTCTGAAGCTCACTAATTAACAGGGTATATCTTGTTTGTTTAACCCGTACAAAAAGCAGAATGAGAATGCAACGAGTTGTGGTTTTACAGTGGGTTTTGTGCCAGACTACTTCTTGGCAGGGTGCGGTGACTTTCTGGAGTCTCAATTGTTTAGTTTTTTTTCCTCAATTGCTTTTCTTACTTTTCAACAGAGCCAGGTTAGTGCTTTCCCCCATTTCCAGCCTTTAAGCTAAGCTAACCACCTGCTGCCTGTGGCTTTGTAGTTCCTGTACAGGTGTCGGCGGGGCGTTGAGTTTCTCGTCTAAGTGACCATTTCCCAAAATGTGGAACTATTCCTTTAAATAGCCACTCTTTTCTAGCCAATCATACTGATTAAAATGTCACTTTGTTAGTGACAATATGTAACAGCTGCACACGCGCTTTACAGTAGATGCATACTAAAAGGTGTGGTAATGACACTTAAAGACGTATTGTATTTTTTATGCTTGGTAGGTTATTTAGTGCGTACTTTGTATATATGTCAGTGTAACTTTGAAGGCCATTCTAAATGAATGGTGCACATTCAGCCGGCTGTGTATACCTGCTACGAGATGAAAAGCCATACAACGGAAATTGAAAAGAAGCAATAGCTTTAGAGCAGGAGAGAGGCTGTGTCCTCTCTGGCCAAAAAAAATTCAATTGTGAAAATAGAGCAGATGATGATAATATTTGGTAGCAGCATTGTCTGGCATAGGGTTTAAAAAGGAAAAAAAATACCAAAGAAAAGAGCAGTCTCCACTCAATATTGTTGTAAGTTTGAGTCACCGTAGCTTGTCTGCATTAATCTGGGCGAAGAAAGGAAAGGCAACTGAAAAGAAATGTGATTATTAGATGAAGGCAGGTAGAGAAAGAGAAATAAAACAGGAAGGATGAATGCAGGAAGAGAGCTGTAAAGGAACAAAAAAAAGAGGAGGGGGTGGGGGGGGTTGGGCAGACGTAGATAAACAAATTTTTGTCCTTCGGGCGCATGATGAAGACAGGGCGTAAAGCATATGGGGTGACATGAAGGGTGAGATGATTCACAGTTTTGTAGCAACGCTTGAGCAGAGAGTCAGACACTGACACAGTCTGTCTGTCACCACAGGCTACTGATGGACACACATTATTGGATCCATATACCGCCTGTTTGCTCAGCTGCAGTTCTTCACTGCAGACACGCGGTTATGCAGTGGGAGGGATTGTTCGTTGGATGAAGGCGCACACTGCGAGCTCAATAAAAATGGTGACAAGAGGACTACTATGCTTACTCTTACCTAGCAAACCAATCTTTACATTTTAAGGGGTATATCCAAAAATGAGGTGAGAGGGACTGCATAGTCAGGTTATAATTACCTGTGTGTTCGTCACTACAGGTGACCCTTTTCACATTACAGATAGTAAATTTAAGCACTGATTAGGGAGGTTTTAACCTAATTGAACAGACTATACCTTTGGTTTTACAAGTTTCAGCCCATTTACTAATCTCATATATTTAGCACAACATTTAGCTATTTTGTAAACCATGCTGCTGTGTTTTAGAAAATGTAATGGATACCCACCCCCCTCCCAGGCATGCATTACTTTCCATTCATAACCGCACAGTATGGAAATCTGTTTCAGTTCAATTCAAGGCAATTCATTACAACTTTATTTATCCCTGCAAGGGCAATTGTTTGCAGCAGCTCGCCAGCCAAGTCAGAAAATACACACACAAACTTGAAACTTGCTTTCACAGGGAAGGTTAAAAATAAAAATAATAACAAAAATCTTAAACTGTATAGCAAGCATGGGAAAGTGATCAGCAAATGCTGTATGTTAATTACAAATTTTCAGTTACTGTAATGTGTTAAAGCTGGTATGGACCTTTTAAATGGAGACCCCCTTTTTTCACTTGTGGACGAATATTTTGCCAATTCGTTGACTTAAAAGATTGTCTAAAAGGGAGAAAAAGACCGTTCAGCATAAAGTGAGAAGATGAGAAAAATAGGCAGAGAAAGGAAATGCCAACAAGCTATGAGAGAGGGGAAGCAGAAACAGATAGACGTGGACAGAGAGAGAGAGAGAACAAAAACAATAACAGCGAAAGTGAGAAAATATGACAATGAATACAAACACTGTAAAGACAGAGCACCAGCCTCTGGCCTCTCCAGGGCTCAGACTCCCTCTGACAGCACTAGAAAGACAGAGGATCAACCCTGATTCCAACCAGGCTTTGTCTCTTCACACCGTGAAAATATGGCCTGGAATCCCATTATCCCCGGCTATAGAGATGTGAGGGCTCCATCTTCATCTCTTATTCCACACCATGGAGGGTATGGCACCACCTGCACAGTATATCAAAGCTCTAGCCTTAAAAAATAAAAGAGAATAAAAAAAAATAAATAAAAAAAAGCTCTCACCCATTCTCATAGGCTCGAGAGGCTCTTTAGTTGAAGGGCAAGTAGAACGAGAGCGAGGAATGGATGACACTCATTTCGAGCCGCAGCCTTATTCACAGTCATCTGTAACTTTGGCATACCAATGAAAACATTAAACTCTCAGGAGGAATGTGCAAGTGTTGTAATGGGAGCACGCACATGCATGATCATTCCCACGTGCACTTCATGTCGCTTCCACACACACACACACGGATCACTTGGAGAATTGAGTTGGTGACAAGAGCTAGATTTGATTTCATCCCCTCTCTGCCTCCTCGGCTCTCCTTAGGGCCGCCGCACAAACAATCTCCCAGCAGCAAAAGCAGATATGAGATTAGTTTTGCGGGGTGTTGGCAAGTGCCACATGTTTGCTCGCCGGCCTGCCTCCCCTGCAACCTGCATCTCTCTGTATGTGTGTGTGTGTGTGTGTGTGTGTGAGAGAGAGAGGGTGAGAAAAATTATCACACACGAGAATTTATAGATCAGCGCTCCCGCCCAGATGTACTGGCGCAGCAGCGCACAAGGTTGCATCCTGCATGAGTCAAATGCAGCCTATAACATATTCATCATCACATCTCTCCTACACACACACACACACACACGCACGCATACATAAATACACAATTTATGGACACACACACACAAACATATCACCTCAATCCCTGATAATCATCTCCCTTTGTAGCTGCCAAGGGCACAAATGTCTGGGCTTGCTTTCACCGCAGGGGCTGATCCATGAAGGAGTCAAGGTGGATTCAAAACGGAGTCAAATGTTTCCTTTGATATGGTACACACACACACACACACACACACACACACACACACACACACACACACACCCACACACACATCCTCTCTCAGTGCAGGAAGGTGCTGGTTTTGCATGAACCACAGGAGTGATGACAACAACATACTGTTAGTGTGACTAGAATCTGCAGGCTGAAAAAGAGAGAGGTTTGTTAATTAAATGTATGAAAGAGGCAGAGAGGAACAGATTGAGTGAGAGAGAGGGAGAGTGAAAGAAAGAGAGGGAGAGGTTGATTAATTGAAAGTGAGAGGGACAAACTGATTAAGAAAGAAAGAAAGAACGAGAGGAGGGGGGGGAGAGTTCATGTCATGAAAGCTTCCTCGAGAGGCGCGCTATCAAGTAAAGGCTCTGACTCTGATCACTCATGTGTTTGCATCTAAAGTAGCCCCAGAATGCTTGGAGGGCAATGGCGATGTTTCACAGAGGCACTGAGCATTTGCATATTTATCCACCAACAATTTTCTGCCCACAAATGCGCATTTTCTTCTTTTTTTTTTCTCCCCACGTTTGCTTTATTTATTGATTGATTTGAGCGCAGTAAGCGTAAAAAATAAAAAAAAATGCATAAAAATGAGCTGAGGCCCGAGTTTTCTCTTTCAGAAGGGAATCTGCATTCCAGCCGCCGCATACCCTTCCTTCGGTACTGTACAAATAACCCCTCCCCACACACATAAAAAAAAAACTACTGTGAGATGCTCACAGCTAAAAATCCAATATTCACACACACACACACACATAAACCCGTAAGTGCACATTAGGCCAGACACCTTAAAATTCCCAACACATACATCTTTCACACAGACACACACACAATCTGTGGACTACTTGGCTGGTGCTGGTCAGTGTTGGGCTCCATCTGTGCAGGGAAGTTGGGTGCCTGGCAGCCTCCTCGGGCCGCTCGGCAATCCATCCACCCAAACCATCCCTCTCTCTGCTTCCACTCGACCAACCCCCCCACCTCTGCTTCCCTGTTTTCTCCCCCTCTTCCCCTCGAACCGCAACCATTCCCATCCTGCCTCCTTTCATGTGAGGAGCGGAAGTGTCGCTGGCATCCACTGCTGTTGTTTGATACAGTGGCAGCATGATGCCTGAGTGCCTGCTTGGCTGCCACACACACACACACACACACACACACACACACGGGCAGTTTGTACTGGCTTCATGTGCTACCACCTAATGAGCGGAGAGCTCTTCTGCGAGGAAGGAAAACACTGGCTGCTTTAAACCTCTCATGTCAAACACAGAAAGACCGGTTTAGAAAATTTAGGATCAAGTGATACACATCTATGTTGAATATGTAACAGACAGTATACTGTTTATACACCAACTCAACAAATCTGCAATGGAATGTACATTTTTAGATGTTTTTAGAATTTGTTAAACAGGGTGACATTGAAGCAGCACTGGAAGTGTTGAAAAAAATTGGAAATGGTTTTATGTTTGTACTTGTACTTTATATATTTGTTTTATTCATTATTTTTTTGTGTGTACTAAAGCTATTGTCAAGTGGTGTTCATGTTGCTGTTCTACTTCCTGCCATGGGGTTGCTTTGGGGGATGGTGGGGTTCAATTTCAGTTCCAGCTTCATATACACAATGTGCTGATTGTATAAAATCAACAAATAGATGTTTGAAAATGCAGGGGGAAAAAAAGAATGTATATTTTGTACCAAACAGAATGCTGTCCGGAAATAGTTCTTTTTAACCAACATAATAAGGAAATATTGAGCTTGCAATGTTACGGTTATGTTTAAACAACCCAAAGGGCTCAATTAAGCTTTGGGAAAGAATGTGGTCGAAAAAACTCAATATTGATTGACATGAGACAGGAAAAAACAATCTTTCCCTAATATTAACTAAATGTTTTAGTAGCATCACATAAAGTCCCCCGCTTTTGACTCTGACAATAATGATGTGAATGATATACAGACTAAATATATAATCTAAGTCAGAAATGCATTGCAGATCATTTTATTTTAAGCAGATTTTATTTGAAAAATGTCATTTTTCCAATGTTCATGTTTTTATGTCACAAGGCCATTTTCCTTCATCGTTCCATTAATGCAACCAGGGCAGAGCCAGTTATGTGAATTTTAGTCATGCGAGTTTTTTTTCATTCATCTTATTCATTCGTCTAATATTGGACACAACCACCTCCCTATCACTTCTATGCAGTGTAAGAACATCACACTTACTGCATTAGAAAACCCATTAAAAGTGATCTACACCACACTTTCCTCCAAAACATACAGTACTTGGTGAAATCAATGAAAGGCATATAAAAGCCTTTGTAGGAGACATGGTTGTTAAACACACATATTTGACCCACGAAGGATTTATATCCTTATATCAGCTAATCTGTCACATTTCTACCTTTAACTTCAATTTAATTCTGTTTCTTGAAGCAAATGTTGCGCCCCTGCAAGGGAAGAAACACCTTCACAGTTTCCTTGGACGGCCATCGAAGAGCAGTAACCAACTGACTGTGTTATTTATAGTTCACGCCACAAGCTTGCCTTAAAGCTTGTCAAGTTATTCCTCTCGGGGACTGACGAGGGTCCATAATCAAAGTAACTAACCTGTGATTTACTGAGCCCTGGGGCAAACATCTGCTGCCTGTCATCTGGACTGCTTACAAGACACAACTATTTACATGCGTTTAACGGTGGAGGGCCTTTAAAAAAGAAAAACAGGTGCAAGGATTTGTGAGTCCTCAGCAGTTCTTGCTACTACCCTGCCAACCTCATCACCACACCCCTTCTGTGCCTGAAGGATAAGTCAGAGAAGGAGAGAGAGAGAGAGAGAGAGAGAGAGAAGAGGTGTGGGTTTCGCTGCCTGGTCCCTGATTCATCTTTGGGTTTATCTGGTAGCTAATAGGAGCGATATGTTAGATCTTATTTGTGACTGAATGTTATCTGTAGCAAAAGCCTTTAGTTTTTTCAACAGCAGAAACAAAGAGCAGAACTGCAATAATAGTGCAATGAAGGTCAAAGTGTCAAAGGTTGCCTATAATGCAAGTTCAAGTAAAGTAATGTGAAATGAAACATGAAAGTGGATGATATCAGTTTTGAATATGAACATGAACACAATCTGTTCATTTAGTAGCCTTTGGTCGAAATGTAAAGAGCAGTTGGAATATTTGCTAAACAGCCTGCATCATTTTATTTTGCTTTATTCTTCCTGGAAAAAATTGTGATTTCCTGTGCATCTTAGGGATGAATATTGTGAAAATCAATGTTCTCTTATGGTTATTAAATGTTTAAATTGGGGTACTTTCTTTTTTTTTAGTCAATGGGAGGGTTAAAAATATATTAGTAATGCGGGGAGAGCCTTGCTTTATTAGAAAGCGAACCATAAGATTCAGCAACCCTTCCCCAGGCCAAATAAAGCGCAGTACATTCTGATCATTCTTTCCGTTTTCATTCTGCTTTCATGCTTGATTCCTTCACTCCTCACTACCTTCTCCTCCTCTCCTCTGCAGACACCTCACACCTCATCATCATCACCCTACGCTCCCTTCATATTCCCCGTGTCCCCTCACTCAGAGAGCTAATAGTGACAGATAGAACGAAGGAGGGCTGCCATGAGCTAATCGTTAATAGGCAAGCCAATTACCGTCGCCACTGCCAAGCCCCTGGTTGATGGAGCGCGCACCACAGTCAACAGGAAGAAGGCTGGCGGCTTTGGCGGGGGGGGGCTTCAATTTTGACGAAGTCCCTTTCAAAGCTCAGTGCTGAGTTGATAGCTTTGATAGTTCTCTCTTCATTGATTATCTCTTGATTTCTGGCCTCCCTCACTCCTGCTCTCTCTCTCACTGCCGTTATCTTTCTGTTCAACTCTCTTGCACTTTTCAATTGTATTTCTCACCAAGCTCTGCCTTTATTTATGTCTCTGTCTTCCCCTCTCTCTTAATCTTTTCAACCATTTGCGGCGTAATCAATCACAGAGTCTGCCATTGAGGTGTATAACAAACACCTATCAGTTGGTGGGCAGATGAGTAATGCAACACATTTAGAGGAAGTGTGTCATCTAATAACCCAACCAAAGCCCCAGCAGCATGACATAATCTGCACTGCCATGGGCAATGTGACTCCCACAATTAGATAGATTAAAGTTAATCAATTAGTACACACAATCTTCAAAATATAAATGAAATTAACCCAATAAAATGAGCTCAAATCATTAGCTTTCTCGCCTCTAGGCAAAATCCAATAATTATAATCGTCAATTTGCAAATTCAGCGGCTGAGAAGTATTTAAATCATGTAGGAAAACACTTGACAGAGAGGGTCAATTAATGAAGCTATTTCAGCAATTTGTTTGCCACGTTTAGTTGAAGGACAGTTTGTGCGTGGGGCTTGAATATGATCTTAGAGCAGCTTGAGGAGGCCTGTGAGTGAGCATCCATAGGCAAGCCTTAATCCAAAAAATGTTACAATCATGTACTACAAAATGGTTTTTTCCATCTGCATTTTTAAATGGAATGTAATTGCTTTCTGGATTATATTAGTGTGACATTGTTAAACTTCCACAGAGGTAACAGGGAGGAGGTCAGGTCAGAGGGGATGGTGCTGACTTTGACACCAGAAACTGGGGGTTTACATGTTGGTTCCTAGGTGTTGTTAGATTATAGCTGTTAAAGCTACAAATCAGTGATCAATATCATGATCTTCGCTTAATCTTAAACCTTTTATGGCCACTTTGGGGCAGCGGAAACAAGAACCGTAGAAACTTCAATAATGTTTTAGTTGCCACAAGCCGATGTGGTAGAATGCATGTTAAATAGCTATGTTCATTAAAAGAGGTTTTACTGGCACGTCCAACGGGTACGAGGCCCCGGGGTAGACCCAGAACACGCTGGGGGGATTATATATCCCAACTGGCCTGGGAACACCTTGGGGTGCCCCGGGAGGAGCTGGAAAGTGTTGCTGCAGAGAGGGACGTGTGGATAACCCTGCTTAGCCTGTTGCCTCCGCGACCCGGATAAGCAGAGGAAAATGGATGGATGAATGGACGTTCATTAAAAAAATTTATTTAGATATAAAAATGTAAAACAGGTTTCATTACATTTATTTCTAATTGTTGCAAATCAATGGCTTTTAAATGTAACAAGCTTGACATGCATGGAAATTCCATAGAGCTCTACTGTCTTATGCTATGGTGGAGGCAGAAATTATAGACTGATATTTCAAAACCTGGGCACATAAAACCAAAATTACCTGGCCAAATACCGAGTACTTTAATAAAAATACAACTGTTAGTTGTTAGTATGCCGACATTTCTATTGGGTCGTGGTTAGAAGTAGATACAAGACATAATAAAAGTGTAAAAAACAATAACAATTAATAAAATAAGCTGCTTTTTAATCCATTGTAGCTCTTATCCCCCTCCCCCTCTGTCAGTAAACCACATGCTTATTTTCTTGGCCCAACCCTAGATGCATGCTGGGAGCCGCGACCCACTCCTTTATCAACACAGAGCCAGGTGCTCTCTGGGAGCTTCCTGCTTGCCCTTTATCAGCACTGGCTACAGAGATGTAAGTCTGCTTTGTGTGTTGCAGCTCGTGTGTATTGGATGGACACGGGGGCAGATCATATTTTTTGGGTGCTTGGTTGTGCGAGAGCAGATTGTGTGTTTGTGTACGCAGATGCGAATATGTGTGTGTTTGTGTCCTGGCAAGTGTGTGTGAGCAGAGGGATCAGATCCCAAGCCTCTCCCGGGGGACTCAGGGGGCCTGTCACTTCAAAGGGCCTGCGGGGCCCGCTATGCCAGCCTGCCCGCCAAGGGGGAAATCCTGTTTATGTGGCAGCACCAGTAGCTAACACCACAGCCTGGCGTTTGCACAGACTGCCACCACCCAGGCAGGTATAAATCCTGAACACCATTGTGATGCCACAATCCCGCCTCTTCCCTCTTCACAGGCAAATATGTCTGAATTAGAGAGGATAATATTTAGGGAGGGCTTTGGTGCTTTGATTTAAGACCTAAGCCTTGTTAACAAAAGGAACAAATGGTAGATGGGGTTTCATTTTGAATGTTTATAAAATGAAAACCTCAGACATGGCATCAATGCTTGTGTCTGATAGAGTGACTGTTAGGTATGATGTTTTGCACGGTGGACTCTCGCCGCCTCATGCTGTGCTCGCAAAATGAGAAGCCCACGTTTACGCCCTCAGCAGTAGTCAACAAAATAGAAGAAAAAGGGAAAAGAGCCCTAAGCCTTCAAAGTGCCTGACTGTGGAGACATAGAGGGAAACAGTTTTGCCGTTAAAACGTTTTGAAACACTTTTATATCATCAAGCTCGGCTGATCAAAAAGAGCATTGATCCGTGCTAGGGAAGAGGTTCTTCAATGCACCTTGTACTCCTCAGTGGTTTGCTTGACAGGTTCCTGCTGAAGGACCTGGTTTGAAGAGGATTTTGATGAGGCCCGGGGAATGATGTTGATGTGGCGTAAATGTGTCAGACTGTCTTTGCTTTTAACAACAATTGATGTTAAAAATGATATTTGGCAAGCATTTTAGCTTCAGTAGCCTCTCAAGTCAAATACCACTCAGATACCATAAAACAAATGTCATGTCTACAGCTACCTTTATTTGATTTTAGCACAAAAATCTATGGATTTTCTATTTTTTTGTTTTTTTTACCAGGGTGTGACATAAGCAGTCAAACACGAACCTACTTCATTAGTGCCTCTGTTTTTGCCCCCAACCCCCCCATATTTTGGTCATTGACAAACAGCTTTTGGCACCTAAACCAAAAATAATATTCTTTGAATTACTGTAATGTTTAAACAGAAGAATACAATGAGGCAATGAAGCCCCCTGTGGTGTATATTAATAGTATGACCCAGTAATGTCACACAAGGGCTTAGATGTTGTCCCTGCTTCCTGCTTTGCTACAGTGCAGATGCTGTTCTCACTTGTGCTCTGCTTAGCTGTTATTTTTGATACTTTTTCTGCTCGTCTCAAACTACAACACATTTAATGAGGTTTCCTATAACAATGAAACCATTGGGAGGATCATCTATGGCAACTCTGGGTTGCGATTACTATATTCTTAATTGCCTCCTGCTACCCACAACGTTAATGCCACTCAAACAGTAACTTGGCGGACTGCAGACAGAATTGCACCTGGACTGCACTATGCCCCTCTGCTCATCAGAATAGAAGAAGTGCACAGATGGTCATATATTGTTAGAGAAGATTGCCATACTCAAGATATGGATATTCGGACTGGAGAGGTCTTCTGAGCTCCTCGACACTCTGCCAATGTCTTCTGACGGGGAGTTAGCGCATCAGAACTCAACTCGACAAGATTCAAATGGACACCTTTCTCTAAATGACCCAAGACCCACTGAAACGAAACCAGCAAAGTCATGTGCCGTGAACGGGATTTCTACCTGTTGGAATAACCTGGGTGCTAAACCTGAAGATAAGTGCAGGACTGTGCTGCCTCAGAGGGCAAAATGTATGGATTCAGGTCAGCCAGCTTTGACCCCAGACACCTGGCGGACAGCCAAAGGTGGACAGACCACAGTCAACCCCGACATTAGAACTGGAAAAGAGGTTCAAACCATTAATAAATCTCCATGAGACAGGAGTGGAGATGGCTGAGAGTGGAGCAAAATCCATCTAAAAAGATGATTCAGCCTGTAACTCTGGAAGTGAGAGACGCCGTGATAAGAAACATAAGCTATAAGACCAAACATACTTTATTCTAGGTGCTATGGTCTGTCACATAAAAGAGAGAATTGATTAACTGATAAATAAACACCCCAAATTCATCAAATGATTTTACTTGTGGGGGCTATTGATGCTTGTTCACAGCGCTAACACCGGACTTGAACTGTTCAATTGTCTGGACAAACTGGAGGCCCAGTTTTTTATCAGTGGATCACCACGTTCAGCAAGCTTTTAGGACTCACATGGAACACGTGGATCAGCAAAACCAGCCGTCATAATGGGATCAACTACACTAATAACTTCAATCTGTTCTGGGGATCTTTTCAGGACCAATGGCCTCCATCCAAGCACATCCAGAGTTAGAAGTTCTGATGGACCAGTTTTGAGCCTAGGACACCCACCGACCAGGCATAAGATGATGCATCCTGACACACAGCAGCCTCGGCGCCACGAAGACGAAACACAGAAGCCTCAATGCCAACATGTTGATAAGCAGCTAATGGATCAGTCCCCTGGTCTTCCTCCCGTCACTCTCCCCTCTACCCTGCCTCACCCTTTTTGGGATTTACTGATCAAATGGAAACGATGGTTAATGCTGCTGTTAAATTCCCCCCCCGGGTCACTGCCGCACCATCTGCCTCCACTCTAACTAAGCACATTCTGTAACACCAACATTGCTGATAACAAAGACGATAAAAAGACAGAGCAGCTCCCTCCTGCCCCGGCCGGTGAGACTTATATGACCAGCAAGGTCATCAAAAGTTTGCAGTCTCACAGACACCCCCCGATTAGCGACATCGCTAACAAACTAAGATCAGAGACACTTTTAAAAAATAATAATCCAGACAACTCACTAGTGAACAATTACAGGCCCATATGAATCCTCCTGTTTCTAAGTTAAATCACTGAAAAGATCCCTCTTTGCCATAAACAGTTGATTTCATTTTTTCCTGTCAAGTTTTCGACTAAACCACAGCACCGAAACTGCTCCTGCTAAGGTCTTGAATGACATCTACTCAAAGACAGACAGTATTGTTAGATGTAAGTGCTGCACTCTACATGGTTGACCACATCCTATGACAAGACTGACTGGAAAACCTGGTGGGAATTTCTGGCACCTTGCTAAACTGGTTTGAATCCTGTTTGAAGTACCGGTACTACTTTGTGTCAAACAGTAATTACACATCTAAGCGTACAAAAATGACAAGTGGACTCCCTACAAGGCTCCATTCTTGGGCCTCTTCTGTTCAACATCTACATGTTTGAATAATCAAAAGTCAGTGCTCAGCTTCCATTGCTAACATTAACCACCACAAGCCAGGCCAGAAATCTTGGAGTAGTCATGGGCCTACATTTACATTCGCATTAAAACAGCTATAAAACCAGCCTACTATCATTTCAAGAATATAAGATAAGATTTATTTGTTGTCATTAAATGCTTACACATGAACGAAATATGTTCCCAGGACCAACGGCGCACAATACACAGCACATAACGCAAATACATAGCACACCGAATATCTGAATTTAAACAACATCTGAAAACAACACAGCCGTATGTTCAAGCACAGCATCAGAACAGAAATAGAAATAGAAAAATGTGTCCATGCGTTTATCTTCATTAGGCTTGATTACTTTCTTTACAGGTCTCTCTAAAGAATCGATCGGGCAGTTGCAGCTGATTCAGAAGAGTCCTCACTAAGACCAGGAGCGAGTGGATCACATCACTCCAGTTCGCAGATCTTTACACTGGCTTCTTGTTCGTCAAATAATTGATTTTAAAATACTACTGTTGGTTTATAAAGCACTGAATGGTTTGGGGCCAAAATGCATTTCTGATCTGCTGCTCCGTTTTGAACCGTCCAGACCTCACAGATGGTCCTGGACAGGGCTGCTTACTGCCCTCAGAGTCTAAACTAAATACAGAGAGGCAGCATTCAGATTTTATGTTATGTCTGGAACAAACTCCCATCAAATATGAACTCTGTGCCAACTGTCAGTTCCTTTAAATCAGGGCTTAAGACTTCTCTGTTTGCGAGTGCATTTTGTTGAAATTGTGACTATTCATATCCTGCACTGTAGCTGCTCTGTAATTCTTATTCTGTTCGATTTGTCTTATTTTGTTTTAGCTCATCTTCAAATATATTTAGTTTTACTCTTTAAAATCCTATTTATGTGCGTCTTTTTATATTGTCTATGTATATGGCCTTGTGTTCCTTTTTGTGTCTTTTCTTAATGCCTTTCTGTCTTATGTTAAGGACTGTGAATTGTCTTTTTGTTGAGAGATGAAAGGTGCAATAAAAATAAACTTGCCTTGCCTTGAGTTTGAGAGGCGGTGGATAAATCAGCAGTGTAAACAAAACCAGCTGTAAGCTCAAAATAAAAAAATTAAAAAATCTGTTTTCCCACTTTAGGTGAAGGTTAAGCAATAGCACAGTCATTCAGTCAGTCAGATAGTCAGTCATTGAGAAGAGAGACAGTGAACCCACTAAGTTAATATACTTCTGAATATCAGATGGCTCTGGATTATTACAATTTTACTGCCAGGGGGGTCAATTGGGAATTATTCTAAATCCTGTGTCTGATTTTCTACCTGTCCCCTCGCCATCATAAATATGCAAAGCACACAAGGACACTCTCAAGGCAAAAACCATAAAATGAAGCCTTTTCTATTTTCTTGTCCCCCCCCCTGCCCCATCCTCCTCTGTCCTGCCCTGTCCTCTCCTGCCTTATCCAGTACCTCAGCTCCCGCATTATCTCAGGAACACTGACATCAGCCATCCAGGTCTTTGTTTTTGGCAGGCTTCTTTAAACTGGGCTCAGCTGCGATTTGCAACACCCAAGATCTTTGTGTCTCTGCCAGAACACCTCCAGAAATTTAGGGAGGACAGTACTCTTTTTGACCAATGGGATGATTAATTTGCATATCGTTCTTGTGGCAGGCAGGTGAAGGACAGCGTCTCAATGGCCAGGATGACATTATTAAAGGAATGTCACAATCCTTGAATCAAAGATTTGCCAAAGTTGAATGTTACCTGTATTTATAACCACAAACGTCACACCACTACTTCTCAAATCAAAACACATAGACACCATAAACATACTCCTACAATCAGCTAAGCTCAGTCTGTAAAGGGGTGTCAGGATCTCTGATATCCATTGTGGATCCATTTAGAAATCATACTAAAAAGAGGGTCCTTATACATGTAACATGAGATCCTCAGTCATAGATTGAGACCTTTTCTTAATAATAAAGAAATCCAGTTCTAGCAGCCAAAGAAACATGATTTGCCAAAATGTACACAAACAGGTTAGGCTAAAAACACAGAGGTGTACTGTAGGTAGTTTATAGTTCAACTTTCAACATGGAGAAAATATATTTTGTTTTGGGGCAGATGCACATGCCTACAAATAGTAAAACAAAAGAACTGATAATTTTGCAGTGGTCTCTTAATATTTTCCAGAGCTGTATATGTGTATGAGGAGTACGAATGTCAGTAGAAAACATTTTAATGCAGAAAATGACACTTTCTAACAACTTCTGTTATAAACCATGTCCATTTGCTGTATTTTACAAATATAGATATTTTTGTGACTTTTTTTGTGAAACATGTACAGATAATAGCTTTGTGTTATACCACTAGTGTACCAGGTGCTGAGTCAGCTGGAGACTGTAGAATATGGCGCAATCTTGAAAAAAACAACCACCACATATGGTGTCTTGCAGCCATGGAAGTACTTGGTGTAAATGCATATGATTGGAATTAATGGGCTCATCCCAAAACACGTACAAAGGGCTTTTTAATTCAAAAAGTCACCCTTTGCTTTATTCACCCATGTTAAAGTCACTACGTTCACATTCTTCTTCTATTTCTGTAATCCACCGCCGTTCACTGCCTTCCTTTGCTTTCCTTTTCAGTTTCCACATTTGCCTCCAATCCTCTCCTCTGATCTCATCTTCCTCACCATCACTTTCCCCTCTCACCCCTCTTCCCTCCACTGACAAGGGGAGTAGGCCTGAGGTTCTTAACTAACAAAAAATGCAGCGCTAATTGGCCTTTGTACACATTTCCTCTCCCCTTAAATCACATCAAAACAGCTGCGTGTGAGAGAAACTGATGTTTGACAGCCATTGTGACACAGATCCTGACTGCATGACTAGGCAAAACTGTCCAAGAGTTGTTTGGGGCCAGAAGCCTTACTGATAAATAAAGCACTTTGCAGCTCTGATGCTGCCCCTGTTAAGCAGTAAAGAAATGGACACAAACAAAAGGAAATGGAGGTGGAAAGAAAGAAGGAACTCCAGGTTAGAAATGTGACAGCGAAAGGGAAAGCACAAGAGAGATGAGGGATAGGATGGGAGACTGACAAAATCAAAGGTTTTGCCACCGGCCAAATGGTCTCCCTGTTATTCACCACATATACCAAGCCCTGCAAAGCACATATGAAACTACAGCTTTCATTTCACAAAGTCTGGCTGTTTAGTCCCCTGCCAACAAACTATCTTGGGTGCTATTAGAGAATTTGTTTTTCCTCATAACCCTGTTTTCAAACCTGACTCCCACTGAGTTCAGGCAAAGCCTATTAGGAGCCTGTTGTCTAAGAGTGCAGTGACTTAGACTGCCTTCGGCTTTGGAAAATGCCCCTATATATTCCACCTACACACTCCCAAGGGAACAACATATGTGTTTTTATTTAATACAATGAAGCGCGTTGCGTGTGACTATGTTTACGTGCACATATTTGTGTTTCCTGAAGGCAACAGCGAGTGTGTATAGTGGGTCGAATCATGTCTGTGTGTCGGTCTTTCTTGCAAATGCTTCCATTTCCTCTGCGGCATAAATGCAAGCTCACATGAGTAGGTCTGTCTGCCCGTCTGACTGAATGGCTATATTTCCTGTCAATGCCAGTGAAGGTAACCTGATACACGTGTGTGTGTGTGTGTGTGTGTTGTGACTGAGTGAGTGAGCGACAGTAGAGACCAGCTAAGCACTCACAAGGGGCTGCCTGGCACGAACACAGCCACCAAACACAAGGTCTCCCGCTAGCTCAAGGCTCTTCACAGCTGGTGTGTCTACTTTAGATCAGCTTCCCTTTTTGCTATTTTTTTTTTTTTTATGACGCAACCATTAAAAGGTTTTGGCTCACATTTGAGCAATATCACACAGACCACAGCTTTCTGCAGCTCTCTGCAGTTACATTTAGGTGTGTTCTCCTTAAGCCCGCTGTCAAACCAACCCTAATTGCCTTAAAGTGAGTACTAACTATTGATTTTGTGCAGTAAAAGCAAAAGTAATGAAAAAAGAATGGTAACACTTGCCTTAGGATCCCGCTATTTAGTTTTCATAAACATTTAACACATGGTTTATAACCCACTATAATCTAGTTGCAAGTGTTTATTAATGCATTATCTCCTCCTGTGGGCACCCCATAAGTGCACTATAAACAGATACTGAATGACAGTACAGTAAAGCTAAAATATGTCTTCATAGGAAAACGTAATTTATAATAGTTGTATAATATTTGACATATCATTAATAAACACTTAAAAATGTCCTTATATCTGCTTATAGCTACATTCTATTGTGTTATAAACCATGTATTACATGTTTATATGCTGTTAAAGGCTAAATAGCAGGGTGCTAAGTAAAGTGTTACAGACATTTTTTCATAAACCATTTATTAAATTATTCTGTACTGCTTATACATACTGAAGAGGGGAACTGAAAGTGTCACCAAAATAATACCTAGACTTGGCAAGCAGGTATTCCTGTTATTCCTCATATCAGTGTATACTTCCAACACAAAATTTCACACCTCATACAGCTACATAGTATAATACCCTGTAAGCTATGAAACATATATACATTCCATCGTCCAAAAGCAACAGGGAAAAGAAATGTTGTATGTTTCTATTCCCCTTCTGCTCGCACTCAGTACCTACATGCTAGCATGCACGTATAATATATACACTCCATCACTTACAGTCTGCCCGCACTATCAGATACTTTGACTGCTTCACCCTGGAGCCTCCGTTGCATTTTTGGCAGCACTGGTGGTCCCTTCCCACTTTTCCTCTTTACAACATCTAGGGCTATTCAATAAAAAAAAAGCATCGGGGCACAGAGGAGCAGGATGGAAAAATAGAGTGAGCGTTCAATTCTGCCTGAATTATCCCAGGGTTTGTGTACTTACCCTGATAAAAGAAGAAGAAATCTATGGCTTATTTAAAGGCCGCTGCATCATGACCGAATCCGTCTTTCCCAAACAGGACCTAAATTTTGCATGCCCGCGAGGGAGCAGCTTCTGCGCTTTACAGAGAAGCATGGTACATTGTTAAGTGTGACACTGCGTGTTGGGATGCCTTGTTGAATTGTGAGGCCTGTATGTTGGTACTAGAGCGGGGAGGGGTGGTCGTCAGTAGCAGGGGTTGGCGGAGTGCGTGTCCTCATGCAAAGGTCGTAGTTTTCCAGTGCAAACACTCATTGCTCCCATTTAGTCAATAAAGTGTCAGTTTGAGGTCTTCAGAGTTAACAATGTCAAACAACAGATTTCTGGTGGTTTAATGGACTTGATGCGTGCTGTTCTCTTTCAGTGAGGAAGAGATTTCGGATGCTGTGGGAATGAGCCACAGAGGAAGCAGCTCGGCCCCCTTTTTTGTGAAAATCCGGCAAGCAGAAGGAAGTCTGAGGCATAATTTGGACACAGAGGCTTCTAGAGATGACACAGCAGAGATGAAGAATAACGAGGAGGAGAAGGAGGAGGACGACGACGGCGACGAGTGGGCAAAGGAGGGATAAAACACTGCAGATCAGCTCTTTACTACTAAAAGAGAGGCAAAAAGGAAAACAGCTCCCTTCCTCGCAGTTTACATTAAGTGGTCTGCGCACAAGAAAACCAGTGATGTATAACAGTGGACCTTGCATTTAATTAAGCAGGTCCCCTCAGCCTCTTTCCTCTTTTTTTATCTGCTAGCCAGCATAATCATTTCATATACGCCGTGATATAATCTGCTTAATGCGCTATTTTACCATACAGTTAAACCGGGGCGATAAATCTGGCTGTGGTCTCCATTAATAGATGCAGGGCCTTAGCTGAATAATGTGTGCATTAGATTAGCAGCACTACAGAAGTGAACCTCCATGGAGAGAGAAATACTTCACGTTAATCTCTCTTGATGGTTCCCGAAGGATGAAACCCCTTGCTGTGCCTTTAGGTTGAAGGAGTTGCATATTCTATACAAAATCAGGAGGATACGTCCTATCATCATCCAGAGTGCTCCTATGCTAGCCCGCTCCTCCATGCAATTCCGATTGAAGACACTAGTACTTGCCTACCATGCTGCGAATGGTAGGCAATGGTCCTACATCCAGGACATGGTCGAACCATAAACCCCTACCTGTTCACTAGGCTCTGCTCCTGCTAAGCGGCTTGCTACTCCCTCAATTCAAGCGTGGCCCAGCTACCGCTGAACAAAATCACGACTGTTTGTGGTCCTTGCTCCACAATGGTGGAACAGGCTTCCCATTGACATCAGGACAGACTGAAAACCCACTCAGAGTGCACCCTGGCCTATAATAAATAATCTCTCTCTTGTTTCCTTTCTTTCTTATTTTTAAATGTAGCAGGTGAATCAGGTCAGCATATTTCATGGAGTTGATCTACTTGATTCTGTAAGTGATTCTTGCAGTTCTTGGGTTGTATCCACATGGGTGAAGTGTGCTCGTTGCGAGTCACTGTGGATAAAAGCGGCAGCGGAATAAATGTAACGCAAGGTATTCAAAGGTGTGTTCACTTGTAAGCTTCTGATAATTCATTTCAGGCATACAATGCATCCACATGCTCCAAGGGGACACCAGCAAAACCTTAATAGAACTGCTTTCAAACACACACACACACACACACACACACACACACTCACACTCACTCCAGCCGGACATTCAAATGGGCAGCACAATTCATGCTCATTCTGAGCACGCAGGTTGAAGCGCCGGCTTTACAAAAAGGCGTCAACACATTTGCTACAAAATCTACACGGTTAAGATTGGCCCTCGAGAAAACGTACATTTCTGACATTACATTTCGCCCTCTTTCACTCCTCTTTTCTCTCTTAACATACTCCCGTTCCCTGATTTCCAGTGGGTGTGGAGCGATTTGAGGTGACCTCGTTACAGAGGATGACAATGCAACAAAAGAACGGGGTTATGAAATTGAGAAATTCTATTTCCACCCTCCTGGCCATTCATCTTTCTGCAATAGTAGGAAGAGGATTCATTATTTGGTACCCTCTCGGCACTATCTTATGAATTTGCATACTCTGTGTGTATGGATGAGTGTGTGTGTGTGTGTGTGTGTGTGTGTGCGTGAGTGTGCACGTGTCTTTATGGTCGTGTTTAGCTGTACCTGTGGGGATAAAGATTAAGACTGTAGCTGGGGTTAAAAGTGGGGTTAAGTTCATGTAAAGGTAAACCTCCAGGATATGAATGCAATTTAAAACAATGTCCTCACAAGAATAAGCAAGTTAATGTGTGTCTGTGTGTGTGTGTGTGTGTGTGAAAATGAAAGAAAGACAGCAATAGAAAGAGAGCGTCAGAGAGCAAGTGGGTGTCAGCAAATGCATGTGATTTTGTAAATGATTAAGTGTATGGATGCATGCATTTGTGTGTGTGTGTGTGTGTGTGTGTGTGTGTGTGTGTGTGTACCATGTGGGTGTTCAAGAGAACTAACCTGCCCATTAATGCTTTACGTTCCATGACAAGGGCAGCGCCCGTTCCTTCTGAGGGTGAGTGGACGTTCAGCCCTCTGATCAGACGCTCAAAGCTGTGTCAACTAAAGTGCAGGCTTAAAAGCGAGTGTTAACCCTAAGGCCCAGAAGGCACTGCAAGTCAAGTCATCAGCTCAGAAAGCGACAGAGAGTGAGAGAGAAAATAGGAGATGTGCAGCTCTATTAGTAAAAGGTTGTTTGAAGATGACCATTCATGACCATACAGTATGACACAGGACATTAAAGTCTGAACGTAATGCAGCACATGTGGGTGTACAGTAAGGCAGGTGGCTAGCTGCAGTATAGGTCATAAACCCCGCCTCCTCCATGTCAGCAGATGGGACATGGGCCAAACTGAAAAGTCAAAGCACACGTCAAATAAATCTTTTGTCATTTTTTTTGCACTTTATTTTATGGCGTTCTCTTCTGTGATGCGCTTGGTGCATTTTATTTCTTTATTGTAACGCACTTTGGACTGCATTTCTTGTAGGAATGGTGCTATATAAATAAAGTTTATTATTATTATTATTTTTATTATGTCATTCTTATTCATGCTGATGTGAGTGTTCATTTTTTGGATCATTTTGGTTTTAATTCCTTAATTGATGCTACAAAAACAGGGTTTGACGTCATGATTGACAACTGTGAGTGTACTTGCGATGGGTTCAGGTGGGTGTATAGGCTCCACCGTGGATCATTACTGTGCAGACTTTAGCTCCAAATGACGTCACCAGCGCATGGCAGCGCCCGTATGGCTTCGTTATGTACAATGGGAGGAAGTGGAGCTGTGTCGTCCATCTTTATATACAGTCTATGATTGGGAGGCTTGCAGATGGCAGCTGTTTCCAGCAAAAATATGCACACTAAAAACACATTACACCCGTTTTCACAGGCAGAACTCACCATGACTGAAGTAAACTGAATGAAGTAAACTGAACTTAATGTGTAAAATCAGTGGAGTTGCCTCGTTAAACAACCAATGAAAACACAGAGAAATGATAAACCGCAGTAAATAAAAGTGTAGTTAATTCATCTGCAATTATGTTCAAATTAATTAAAAATTAAAATGTAGCATTCATTACGACTGCTGGGAAAATTGATTCATAATTATTACACACTCCTCTAATGCAAAAACGTTGAAATATTCAGTAGTTACTTTTATCTGATTTATCAAAGCAATGATATGATGCCTCTGTCTCGCCGCACATAAAATAGCAACAGTTGATGGCAGCTGATGACACAGTGTGTCAACAGGAAATGGAAAACGAGTCACCCCCACCTCCTACCCCGCCTCGTTTCAACTCCCTTTGGTTTCACGTACACTCAGAACCATGTATCACTCTGAGAGATCTGGATTAGGAGGTGGTGGTTTGTAATGCATGTTACTGCTGGGACACGCACACCAGTAGCATGTGTATGCTTGTGTATTGAGATGCTGACTGTGTATGATCCAACAAAACATCTCCCTTCCCTTCTGCAGCCTCTGAATGCGGAAGACGTGCTTCGACATCGCCCAAGGATTTGTTAATTAGCTTGCCAACATCTGTCCTCTCAATGCAAGATGGGATTAGAATACAAAAAGCTAACGCCCTGATCACCACCTATGCGCAACAGCACCCATAACAACAGATGTCACCCACCCTCTAGCCCCACCTGCATAACTGAGAGGTAAAAAAAAGAATTAATAATAGGCAAATTTTTTTATGTGATCCTTATTTTATTGATGTTAACATGTTGTTGAATAATGCATGCCCTTCTTCAGGAGAGGACTGTACACCAATCATTTGTGTGTGTGTGTGTGTGTGTGTGTGTGAGAGAATGGCATGGTACTGCTTGTAATGTCCTCCACGGGCCAAAAGGAATTGATGAAAAGATAGCATCTACTCTTACGGAATGATTATAGCTGTGATTAAGTTGTATGGGACAGACCCTACAGGGGATGAAAAGGAGTTCGAAAATGGCCGTTTTTGTGGTTGTGTGTGTGCAACTTAAAGCACTTGGTTAAGGTCAGTGGTGGAGGAAGAATCCAGATCCTTCACTTAAGTAAAAGTAGTAACAACAAGTAAAAGTCCTCCATTGAAAGTGTTAAGTAAAAGTATGCCAGTATAAGGAAAATCTACCTTTCTGTCATAGCTGGTTGAGGTGCAATTCATTTTTTGATTTTATATAGGGCTTCAACTGGTGATTATTTTCATGAAAATTGGTTTTAAATAATTGTATTTACTCTAATTATATATATTGTTGGGTAGTTTCATCTATAGCAATGCATCCAACACCCATCCGTCCCTACGTAACTGTAGATCATCTGCAGAACATACAGTTTTTACAGGGACTATTTCTTCAGTAGAAACTACTGTGGTTCCACTCAACAGCTGAACTGACCCTTTAAGTGATGTGTATAGTTGAGAAGTACGGAGTTAGCTCATATATTTTCACTGTCACATTCACACAGAGTCCATCTTGTCTGAGATGGTACTGAAATTATGTAGATTGTATCTTTTTCAGAAAAGACTGACAGATAATATTCTGGTTTTGTGCCTGGGGCAGGATACTGTTCTCTTCAAAGTTTTACAAGTCCGATATCAGATCAGATTATCAGGGTGCAAATGTGTCATTTTTACAAATGGCACCAAGCTCCTACAATGAGCCACTTACACCATTTAATTATATTCCAAGATGATATCATGCGTGGGAAGAAACTAGACAGAAAATGTACAGAAAGGCATGAAATCAAAAGAAACCACGTTTGGCGTTATTTGAATAAAGTACTCCTAACATTAGTATTTCCACATGAAATATCGATTCTTCCAGCAATATGTATACTATCCAACATTATAATTCATAACAAGAGTGCATTTGCATGAATTTCACTCAATGTGTCACATGCACATCAAATATATTGTTGCCTATAGGGTCCCTGCTGAGAAGTCATAATGAGCTCTTCAACCCTGAAGAGGCAGGAATAACTCACATGTTCTGCTGTCAGTGCGACAATGGAGGGGTTTATCACTGCCAAAGGCTTGGGGGGAGAGAGTGTGAGCGGGAGGCGCTGGGGAGATTGGGGAGGGTGGAAATATTGTATACAAAGAGAAACTGAGATAGCGCGAAAGCATGAGAGAAGTAAGGAATATCCTACGGCCTGCCGTGCATGCGTAACCGAGGCGGGTTTCAGCATGTAGAGGAGCATCAGCTGGAATCATGCTGCAGGCATCTCCTACTGTGCCCCTTGCAGAAGTGTTTCTGTCCCACCCCTCTTCTCACACTCTTCTGCTGGCTTTCTCTCTTGCCTCTATCCCTGCACGCTGTTCCTCGCTCCCTCAGACGGTGTCAGAAGGGTCAGAGCAGACAGGGATCATCTTCATCCCCATTTACACAACAAACCCCCAGAGGTGATGATTGACAAAAGGCTCGGACGTGGACAAATCAACAAATATGCCTCGCAAAAACCACTTAGCGGAGGGAGGTTTGATGGTGTCGTTGCCTCGGTACATATCAGACCTGTAAATACGTCAAGCAGTCAAGTTTCCCAGGTTTTGGAGAATAAGGCATTGCGCACCTTTTTGGCTCACAAAAGTGCATTGCACACTAAAAGGATGTAGGATAGTATTTAGTAGCAAAATTAAGCAATTTATGCTTCACTGTCCTTCCAAGAATGTGTACTTGTAGCCTAAATTTAATCATAGAGGATTTTACTTTACATACTTTGGCAATCATGTTGATTCTACTTGTGAATAGTCTTTGGGTAAAACACACAGCAACACCAAGAGTCGACAGGCATGCGAGCGGGTCTGTGAGGCCGTGCCGACGTGCTGATGATTAGCAGGTGTAATGTTTACCATGTTTCTCATCTTAGTTCTGTTCTTCATTTTAAGTTAGCCTGTTAGGATTCTAACATTTGCTAATTAGCACAAAATACAAAATGCAGCTGAGCCTCACGTGAATGTCAGTTTTGCAGATATTTTGTCATCAATAAAGCATTGTACACATTCAAATTTTGGCCAGGTGGTGACGCTAGAAAGTGGCGTCAATCCATCCAATAGCTGTTGAGATGTTTCAGCCTGGGCCAGTGTGGTTTGACTGACTGACCGACCGGCTGAATGACCTTGCCATTCCCAGCCACATCGCTTGTGTGGCTAAAAACACCAACACATATGTATGTTGTATCACGACAGTAGCAAGATTAAGAAATTAATTGAAAACAATTAACATGGACGTCAGCAGTGAGTCTCGTCAAACTCTCCAGGCTGCCTGGAACAACGTAACAAGCTCTGAGCTACTGTTTGACACTGGTACGTTAACACATCTGGCGATCCCCACCTCCCCCCAGGCGGTATCTTCTTTATTCTTTCTTTCTTCATTCCTTGGCATACGGGCAGGGAAGTGTCGAGGATAGTGAGTACGTACACAGCCAAGTCAGGTCAGGTCAAAATGAGAATACGGGTTTGTAGTGCTGCTGCCTGGACTGTTTAAAGCAAGCGAAGCTCGGTCACATGGTAATTGAGTAGATTACGTACTGTTTCAGGTTGTAATGCTTTGTAATACGTTTGGTAATATGTAAGAGCAAAGTGGGCCCTACCCTGCCATTTTCTCATGAACGTCTCTGCTTATGTTGCATCACCATCTGTTGAATTAGATAGTGTTCTGAATGTAAATGACTACAAGCAGGCAAAATAATATGACATGTTTAACCAAAAGAGGAATAAATCACCTACAGAGGCGAGTAGCAGGGAGCATGTGGAAAGATTGTGGAGTAGCTCTCTACTTTGAAAAAATACAAACCGTAATAAACAAATCCACTTATTGGGTCACCATCTAACACCTGAATGCTACATGTTGCGAGTGCGTGTGAAACATGTCAGCATGTGAGCAGAGGCCTAAACGGTGAACTAAAAGTAATGGATAAACAGTTATCTAAAAGTAATCTGTTTCAGTAGTTAAAAGTAAACAGTTAGGTAAAATTAAGAAATATGCTGTTATAATAGTTAGCTAACCATAATGAATAAACAGTTAGGTAGTTAGGTAACAGTAAATAGTTTACATAGTTAAGTAAAGGTAATAATTAATAATTATTAAATAATTAAATAACAGTTGAAGTAGTTTATAAATGGCTAGAATATATAGAAATGAATGGATACACTGTTTAAATAGCCAGCTTAACATAATGAATATAAATGGTATGAAAGATAAAAGCATTGGATAAATGGCTAAAATAGTTAGCTAAAAGCAATAAATTGAGACATGGACCTTCAGCCACTCAAAGTGGTAGCAATACAAATGCAAACCGACCTAAACTTTGACAATGAAATTACATAAATGAATACAATAATATCCAATTTCGTATAATTAATAGTGTTAAATCAATCCAGTTTAATATCCCCTCAAATGAAGACATTGATATATGTCATAATATATATAATAAGAAGGAAACTGGAAAATGTTGTGTTGGCAAAATAGTGAATAGATCAAACGTGTGCTATGACCTGGAAGAGTGAGGTAAAATGTACAAATTGATAGTCATGGGTTAATGTTAGGTAAATGGGGATGTGTTATAGTACATACATGTTATAATACATTTACATTATTTTACTGCATTGTACTATTTATTCACGTATTTAGTGGTACATCTGACTCATCCGATTAGTGGCATTTGTTGCTTCTGGAACTTCATATGTGCCTCTAGAAATATTGGAGTTACTGCCTGGTTCGCAGGCTCAGTGGTTGTTTTTCCATTAAAACAGGAAACCTTCCTCATCCTCTGGGCTATGCTGGGTCTCAAATCGAATTTTTTAAATATATCCCTTTTGCTCTCTACAACAGCAGCCACAAATCAGTTCATCGTTCCTGCATCCCAAAATGGTTGTTGGAGCAGCAACAAGCAATAGTGCAAGATAAATGAGGGCAAGCGCATTGTAATTTCCATATCAATCACGGAGAGTGTCAGGAGCTTAACTTGGGGAGAAAGAGAGGGAAAGGGAAGAGAGAACTGGGGAGAAAACAAGAGAATAGATTCTACTTCAGCTATTATTTAATGAAGTGCATTCTCATATTGAGGGCCAGGTAATGCACCGTGTGGCGCAGAGCCAAAAGCAAACTGACTGGCTGACCAGGTGACGGGCTGGTCTGTCTGTCTCTAACAATCCTTGAAACGGCTTCAGAATCTCAACCGTTTCTGACATCTGGGTGCAGGCAGAGTGCAGCTGTCATTTAGGCCATAAATGTCCAGCAGATTTATCTTCCAGAAACATTAACATTGAATCGTAGCTGTCAGCATGTATGTCACCGGGCCTTGATGTGGAGGTGGTGCAGCTGACAAGCTGGCTGGGGACAAGAGGATGAAAGGAGGGAGGGAACGAGGGGAGGCCCCTCAAGGCCCCATAACAAGTTCTCGAGAGTTGGGCTGGCGAAACTTTGTGCCAGTGTTATCTTGTTAAGTGCGGGAGTCATTGAAGGACACCAGACAATTGATTGAACGGAGTTGACTTCAGCACAATTTCCTCCTCGTGGCGACATGTATCAACCAGGCCACGGGTCCCTATATTCTGCAGCTTAACTACCTCTCAGGTCTCCCACTGTGACAAATGGCTTCTGTCTCTTCTAATGTAATATTTGTTTCTACTTCTGAGAGCCTCTCGGCTACTCCGCGGCGAGTCTGTCTGCCGACTGCTTCATTGTGTTAGCTGACTTTATTCCCCAACCGGCTGTCAATTGGTGGACCATCTGAGTGTTCTCGTCTGTCTGTCTTTTGTCTCATTGTCTGTGCCGTCCTTTTTCTCTCTCTCTCTGTCTCTCTCTCTCTCTCAAGCCGTCTCTACTGCTTCCTCGTCAGCCCCCTTTCTCTGTCTCGCACTCACCATTTCCCTGCCTCCCTTGTGCTCTCCATCTGTCTCTCTTCCCTCTCCTACTCTCTCATTCTCATTGCCTCTCTGCCATCCTACTCCTGCTTTCCCTCTCTCCCTCTGCCCCCCCCCCCTTCTCTCTCCACTTTACCGCCATGTCTTTGCTCCAGATGCTAGCTGTCTCAGCTCCGTGGGCCGCGTCTCCGTGATGGGCCCCTCCAGGAATTCAAAGCACCATTCTGGCATTTTCTTCCAAGCAATTGCTTTTTGCAGTAATAAAGGGGGAGTAGCTTTAGCATCTCTCTCTGAATGGGCTTACTGGCCCTAGGCAAAACAAGCACAAGTGCACATCCAAGAATCCTCTCGAGGCAGGAGCACACCACAAGACTCAGTCCGGATTCCGACCCAATTAAGCCGTCTCACACAATTTACGGGATTGGTTTCAAAGACTTACCATTAAATCTTGTGTTTGTACTTTCGTTTTAATAAGAAAATCCTGAGCTGCGTTGTCATCATAGAGCCGGACAAGCAGTTTACACCAACGTTTGCCATAATGATGGCAAACAAACAGCACAGCCTTTCTTTGACTGTGACCTGTTGAGCCCTGCAGTCTCTCACCACTTACAATTTGATATGTAAATATTACACATGCGGTTTAATGGTAATTAAAGTCACATTGACACCAAATTGATTCATGAACACGGAGCATTTAAGGTGCAATTAGCCGTGGAGGCGGCTACGACGATACTTCGCCTAACTGCAAACTCCAAACATTTCACAATTTGTTTTCACATTAAGCAAATGTCACAGCATATTAGCATGCTATTACGGCATCCACGTTTTCTTTTACACTGTAAGGTCTGGTTACATAAGGTGCAGGTAGAGACGACTTAAAACCCAGAAACGGAGAGAGAGACAAAAAAAAACATGGAGGCGAGGGCGTTGAGGGTGAAGTGATGAGAAGAATACAATCAGCGTGACAGAGAAGCGGCTTTAATGCAACTTTTACTGCATCCGAGTGTAAACAAGTGCACCAACTGTTGTAGCTGTTAACTGTTCTGAGGCTGTGGAGCAGCTGTGGAGGAACAGGCTGTGTGCTGTTTCACTACTGATGAAGCTGTGATAACAAAACACAGGCATGATGCTGACTTGTAGGATTTACTGTGGCTTCAGCAAATAGCCCTCCACACTTGCCGCCGTGCAAATACTGTACATGTTGGCAATGAATGGCATTACATCCTTTTATTAAGCAGTTCTTCCTCGTGCTTTTGCCTACAATCAATAGTTTTAAAAAGAGGCAGGCAGGCAGGCAGACACACACACACACACACACACACACACACACACACACAAGCAGTGGTAACATTGAAACGAGAAGCACTGAGGCTGTAATTGATTGCATATCTGCATTTTATAAGTGTTACGTGAGTCAGGCTTGCCAACTAAAAGGCCAACATGCATTGATTCAGTGAGAGGATGCAGACCAGAGAACAATCTCATATCAAAATAATTCAGTTTGACTTCTTTGTTTTTGATGTAAAACAAAACCGTTCTTTTTTTGTTTTGGTTTTTTTCTTCTGCAGGACGCAGGGTAGCTGCTAATCTTCAATATAACTGTGGTCCAGTATTGAACAAGACTTAGAGTCTGCAGCCATGCTAGCAGCTGTGCAAAGCTGTACTTCGGCACAGCAGTGCTTTGAGCCGAATGCTAATGTCAGCTCGCTAATATGCTGATGTTTAGTGGGTATGTGGTTTACCATGTTCATCATCTTAGTTTAGCCTGTTAGCATGCTAATATTTTCCAATTAGGAGAGCTGATGTTTAACAGCAAATCCTTAAACTGAACTGACTACACTGATGGGAATGTCATTATTTTTGCAGGTATTTGGCCATAAACCAAAGGATTGGACACATTAGTATTTTGACGTGATGATGGTGCTAGATACAAAGTGAAGGGATCACCAATGTTGTTACAGCGATCCGGAGATATGCAAAAACGTCCGTACTACATCCATTGACTGCACCACAACCCATCCATAGTTAGTAAGATATTTCAGTCAGCAAAGTCTTCAGGCAGTATAACAGATATTTGTTGTAAGAAATGGGAGATGTTTTTCAGGACGGAAGCAATCTACTTGTCAACTTTAGCACTATGTTGCTGTAAAAACCAAAAAGGGTCCCTGGTTTGATGTAATTGCCTTTCCACAGTCCAAAGAGTGCAAACATCAACACATATTTCTTTTTTTTTTTTTAACTTGCGAGATGATGGATGCCCTTTGCAACACAGAGAGGGCCAAGAGCAGCAACCGTATGCCTGAAGATCCCGCTCGACAAGCATCCCCTTCAATCTAAAACGTTCTGTTCACTAGCTGCCGTACAACAAACGCAGCGGCGAGCCGACACGCGAGAAGACGCACCGCCTGCGGCCATACTGCCATCACCCCATTTAATGTCAATGTCCTTAGGCACGCTGAACAAGATCCCATTTCTGCTTAATATTTTAAACCGCAAGTCACAAAATACTTAATATTCCTTCCTTGCCTCACCAAACTTGACGCTTTCCATCTGTGGTAGGCTCATTACGAAGATAACAACAAATCCCAAATCCCCCCCACCCCCACCCCCAAATGACACTCATCATGGTCTTTAAATTTTGCAACGCTGCCTTTTAAAAAGCTGTTCAAATATGCATGCGGTCTCTGGCCCCATTTCCGGGGGTCCATAATGTGGCTCTTCGCTTTCTCAGTGGAAAACTCAACAGGTTGACTTCCCTTTATGAATTTACATCCCCAGGCCATCGGCAGCCCTTTCTGCTGCTTCCTGACAGTGGCTCCTCTCTCCGTCTCCCTCCCTGCAGAGGAAGACGCTTGAGGCTATGCTGAAAATAAGATAAGATATTCAAAAATGTCCATGTGTTCACCCACAAGTTCCTGCGTTTTTTTGAGGTCAGCCGAGTCCCGTTTTCTCGGCTGAAGAACCAGACCCCTCAGACAGAGATCCTGTCTGTGCATGTGAACAGATGCAATATCACTACCTGTGTGTGATTACGCGTCTTGAGCTCTTTGAGCGACGAGGCGAGATGCCTCGGTGTGTCACGCAGTCTTCTCTCCATGGATGCCCCCAACTTGCCGTTCTCAGTGAACAGTCAACAAGCCACTGATTCAGCTGCAGAACAACGGCGAGTCATAAACAAACAGGCAGAAGGAAACGCAGAAGACAACACAGAGACAGGGCGATCTGGTGGGAACGGCTTTGAGCAGAAGCAGAGAGATTTTCTCCTCGACAGCAGTGGAATGTGTGCTCATGCATGTGCGTGTCCGACCTTTCTGCCTTCTCCAAAGTCCTCAGGGTGATACTCGTGTATGTGCAAGGTCATGGGGTGTTTGCATTTTCCTGCACGACGCTGAATAACTGCGTTGAAACAATTGCCCTCGTGCATCAGTGAGATCTACAGCATGCGCCTGCTTTGATGTGTTTGCCCTTGATGTGTGTGCATGTGTCTGTCCATGTAGGTGTGTGTCTGTGCAGGATTACATTGAAGGCTGGCATGAATCAGCAGTCGCTACACTTCTGACACTGAAGGCTGTTATAATAAAAGGAGTTGTACATGAGCCCTCTTCCTTTCTTGTTCTCTACCACTTCCCCCACCCCCTCCTGCCCCTCACTGTTTGTTACTCTACCTCCCCTCGTCCTTCCTCTTCCACTCCGTCTGCAGTCCAGACCAGGACCACAGCCGTGGCTACATTCCTTAGCTCTCCCCGAGCTGAGATTAGCATACTGATTAGCTAGCCTTGTGGCTCAGTCTTCCTCCGAGCTCACATGCAGAGCTCCAGCCTCATGAATACATAATAGCAGCGCCTGCAAACAAATGCATGGCTGAGAGCTTCCAGAGGAGGGAGCTAGTGCACAGAATACAATATATACATATTTTTCTCCTTTTCTAATGTAACCAGAGGGCACTGGAGCATTCTCGTGAGATTAGAGATTCCAACACAGTATGAGCTGTTAAATTGTTGCTGTATGAGCTGCTTGTCTTGTCTTTCACTTTCTCTTCCTCCTCTTGCTCCCTCTCCACCATGCCTTCTTCTCCACCCTCAGCAGGGCTTCGCTTTCCTTCACCCACCTTTCTCTTCTTCTTTCTGTCTTCTTCTCGCTAGCCTCTCTCCCTCCAAATCGCCTTTTCGTCAGTCCCTTCCCTCTCCTCCCTCTTGCCTGCCCCTCCTCTTTTCCTCCCCACGCATAGCCACTTTTCTTATGAAGCTCTCTCCTCTCCCTCTCCTCTTCAATCTCTCCCTCTCAGAAGGGCCTGAGTGAGGACGGCAGATTGAGTGAAGTTGGATGTTGATTCCAGGTGACAGGCACCATATGAGTCATTGCCATAATCAGAGAGCCAGATATCTTTGGGTTTTGGACTGGTGGGTTGGACAAAACAAGACATTTGATGATATCACCTAGAACTCGTGAAAATCTTCGACAGATTAATCAATAAGAATCGTTAGCTGCAGCCCTAAAATGCAGAGACCTTGGAACATGAAGGTTTTACTGTCTGTGTCAGTTTCCAATTTGGGAAAAGGACAAAAATTAAATACTGAACCTATTCTCCCCCCCACCCCAATAAAGTCATCAAATTGTAAATATATACAAAATAAATTAGATTTTTCGAGCATAACCTCTTGGACGTCTGAGCAAGAAAAAGTCAGCAGTGGAACGAGAGAGAGGACAGTGACGATGAAGAGAGAGGGGCAGGAAAAAAACTGCTGAGTGAGCTGAGACCGCCGTCAGAATAACATACAGTAAAATGCAGCGGTCAGCTCAGCTCAGACCTTCAGAAATGTAAGAGAAATATGAAAGAAATGGGAAAGGGGACGATAATGGCAGAACAAGTGCTACAATGAGAAAGAGGAAAATTAAATAGTAGGAAAACTGAGCGTAAAATGGAGATAAAGAAAAATATAACACTGCAATTTGTGTAAAACAAAAGGGAACTGGACCGGATAGCTGACCGGGACGCCGAAGGACACAAGAACAAAGTAGAGGAGAGGATGAGATAAATGTAAAAAAGGAAAAGACAGAAAGACAGCACAGATGAGGAAGGTCAAACCAAATGGAAATGGATGAGAGGAAAGACAGAGCTAAGAGAGAACGCTGTAAAATCTTCTGAGCTGCAAGTTCAGATGATTGGAGATTCATCAGCCAAAAAGGCCACAAGCCAAGACTAAAGAAAAAGCTAAAAGGGAGGAAACGAGAAGAAGACTCAGTTGCTAGATACGGGTAGCAACAAAAGAACGGGAAAGACGCGCATAAGTCATGTTTATTGTACTGGAACGTTGGTGTTTTTTGGGGGGTTTTGTACCGAGTCAGAGAGGGATCTCTGCCTTAGTGTTGCGCGAATAGCATTTCAAACTGAAGGGGCCGAGATTATGAAGGAGCGGGTGGGGGGGGGGGGCTAAAAAATAGCTGAGACAAACATTGATTTGACACAAGCAGGTGATCAATCGACATGGGCGAAGGCACTGTAAAAGAAGACAAGGACCCACTCCTCCCACTAACTGGGGCCTCTGTGATTACAGAGCAAACTCAATCTGCTGTCCATAAAAAGAAAAAGAAAAGAGGAGGAAAGAGAGCAGGGGGCTTTGCAGAGGCTACACGGAAAACTCTAGCAAATGACCATCAGTTAATTTCTCCACAACACCAGCATAGAGCTATTATCCACAAAGACCAGATGATTATATATTAATCATATATTAAACAGTTTTTAATCATCTTTTTATTTTTTTACATTTTCCTGTTTTTCTTCTTCTTCTTCTAATGGCCTTATTGTGGCTACTGCACGCAGCCTCAGTTCTTCACACAATAGCAGGCTGGAGATGCCAGATGGATTTCTCCTCACAAGTGAGTCAGATGCAGCCTGAGACAGAAGAGAAGGGAAGCGAGAGGGAGAGAAGGTGTGTGTGTGTGTGTGTGTGTGTGTGTGTCTGCTTGCATGCATTTGCCTAATAAGGCTATATCCTCAGGTGATGGTTGAATCACTGCCTGTAGTAAGACCTACTGTTTGTCCAACTAAACGGGGCTTTTTCCATGAGCCAAAGAAAAAAACTCTGGCTTTACACAGCTGGTCTCCATCTCCTGAAACCAGCGTTCGGTCCAGAGACAACAGGACCAGATGCAGGACTGTCTGACCTCAGTAAGTCAGTCAGCAAACACAGCCCCGAGGATAAACGCGTGTGTGTGAGTAACAGAGTCAAAAGGGAGTCACAGGGGACTTAATTAAGCCCGTGGGACACTTGAGTTCAGCCTCCTGTCCAGAGAAAGTCATTTCCAACACGCAATAAACCCTCTCTCTGCATTTAGTGCCGGTCTGCGTTTGCATGAGTCAGAGCAGCAAGAAAAATATTAAGGGAGGACGTGGGTTTTTAGTGTGTGTGTGTGTGTGTGTGTGTGTGTGTGTGTAGCTGTGAGTTTTCCCCCCCAATAACGTCGACAGCTAGCGGGATCAATGCGCTGAGAGCAATCGCCAAAACCAGTTGCATCATTTTGTTTTCAACGCTCAAAGTGTCCACATGACGCTGCGCATCCATAAACGTGTGCGGCCAGAAGAAGAGCGCCCCGGGGGGGGGCGGACTTACCGCAGTAGAGAACCAGCAGCGCTGTCAGGAGCACCACAGCCCAGAAAGTTGACGACATCCTCGGCCAGCGGCTGGCATCCTTGCGCCTCGGCAGCCTCGACACAGGAGCCATTGAACCGGCGGCGCGCTTCCTCTTCGGGGGGACAAACACCACAAAATAAAAAGCAAAACGCAAACACGGTAATCTCACAATCCAGCGCGGCCTCTTACAATGCTCATATCTCCGCGTGTAATCCCACAAAACGACATGTCAACACCGAGCGACTGACGGAAACCTGCTGCTGAGCTGCTCAGGCGGCCGGTGCGCAAACGAAAAGGCATCTTCCTTTGGAATCCCGGCTGTTGGAATAACGCAGCGTTTCCTTTTCTTTTTTTTTTTCAGATTTGAGAAACACAAGTTGGTAAACGTCCCTTTAGTTGTCCCAAAGTGTGTCCACCTCAGTTTCCCTCCTATATTTCAGTAAAAAAAAAAACAACAACAAAGAAAATAAACAGAAAAGGACGCGCTGGTGCGCCTGAAGATCGCGTGGAGTTGAGGCTCAAAGTGTTCAATCATCTGCACCGCAGCGTCGTAAAACCGTCACCTGCGCCCGGCTTTCCACGATCCTCTCGACCCCCCACCAGCCCCGGCGGCATAGCCTCGAACACCGGCGTGAAAAATATGCGGGCTCCTGTAAAATCCGGTGAGTTAGCGCCTGGATGGATGAAGCAGGGTTTGGTCGTAAAAAGAAGAAGAAGAGGAAGAAGGAGGAGGAGGAGGAAGAGGAGGAGGGAAAAAAAGTCCGTTAAGCTCTCGGTTTTTTGGGGGCACGAAGTGGAGGGAGATCACAGCTTCCAGGGGGGAAGGGAGGCTGGAGAACGGATGGATGGGGAGAGACGGAGGGAAAGTGCGCACTGTGCGACTCCAAGGGATTTTGTCCAAAGTGAAACATTCGGATAATCGATATTACGTCAGCAATGTGCCACTTGAGGTCGCGGTTTTCAGCTCGACGCTGTAGCCGAAAGATGTCGTTGATCATAAAGTCAGCGTCAAACACGGAATGCGATGCTTTTTAACGAGTTGATGCATTGTATGTGGTGTGTGTTGGTTTGATTTTTGAGTCGACAATGATAACCATTCCGTCCTTGCATGCACATACTTAGTGATGACGTGTGCTTTTTTTTTTTCTCCCCCAAACTGTTATTTTTCCCCACTCCGGGATGTGGGATGATGTTTGTCTCCCTTTACAGCAAACCTTTGACAATAATACACTCATTTGCTCTCATTTGTGAGGGACATAACCTGTTACACATGCTGTAAATGCCACTAGAGCCACTAAATTAAATGACTTAATTGCCATCTTGACGTGACATGTTTGCGTTTCACAATAAAAGAAACAATGCTCTTTCTATTGTCTGGGAGATTGAAACTGCTCTGTAAAAGGTGACGTTGAGAAATTTGTCATGTTTAAACGATACTGCAGGACAGTGGAAGAATGTAGAACATTTACTCAAATAGTGTACTTAAATAGAATGTTGAGGTACTTTTATTTTTTCTCATACTTCCATGTTATGCCAGGTGTATACCTTCACCACTACATTTCAGAGGGAAATATTTATTTCTCTACATTTATCAGATAGCCTTGGTTACTGTTGTAGATTGAGATTTTACAAAAACACACACTGTTTGATGAAAAATTAGGATTCATCATAGATTAACTGACCCAGCAGTATAAAGTAGTGTATAAAATATAGCCCACCACGATCTACAGCTATTATAGTATATAATAATATAACACTGGCTGTGCATAAGGATTACTTTTACCTTTTGATTCATTACTTATTGAATATAATATTTCCATACATTTACCTAAAGAAGCTATAATCAACATTTCTATAACAACAATGTATTGAATAACAATGTGTTGTTATGATGGGGAGTGTAGACAGCAGGGATAGGACACAAATACGGGCAGAGGCCAAACACCAACCTTCAGGCGGACGGCCTGGAGACAGGAGAGATATGTGGAGCCAGGAGGCTGGCCACATAGAAGGAGCTGCTCTGGAGGCCGGTGATGAAGTTGGAGACGAAGCTGGAGGTCAGGAAGGGAGTCTGGCTGGTGAGCCGGGGCAGCCATGGAAACAGGAGGCAGAAGAAGCTCAACTATAGGAGACTCCTGCAGAACAGGCAATTGTGGCCTCTGTAACACAGGAACAGGAACTGGAGGCTGCAACTAGACAGGAACTGGAACAGGATGTGCTGCAACTAGACAGGAACTGGACCAGGAGGCTGCAGCTGGACAGGAACTGGACCAGGAGGCTGCAGCTTTACAGGAACTGGAACAGGAGGCTGCAGCTGGACAGGAACTGGAACAGGAGGCTGCAGCAGCTGGGCAGGAACTGGAACGGGAGGCTGCAGCAGCTGGGCAGGAACTGGAATGGGAAGCTGCAGTTGGACGGGAACAGGAACCGGCCGGGCAGCCTACTGGAACTCAGGAACAGGTATTGGCTGAGCTGCCAACTGGAGCTCAGGTGATGGCTGGACCATCTGTGGGCCGGTCTGTGGTGTTCTGCAGTGGAGACTCTGTGGTGCCGGGACCACCGTGTCTTCCGCCGGCCTCCACGGGACACCGTGAATGTGGCCAGGCAAGTGTGCTCTCAAAGGGTGTCCGCAGGGTGTCAGGGTGGCGGTCTCTACGAAACCCCAGGCTGACATATTGGGGTTAAAGACACAAGAGAGACTAACTGGAGGATAGCCGGTCCTGACTTGGACCGGTAGTTGTCTGCTGAGTTCAAGACTGGCTGATATATTCTGTTATGATGTGGAGTGTAGGCAGCAGGGATAGGACGCAAATGCAGACAGGAGCAGTTTTATGGTTTAGTTGTAGCAAGTGAATTTACAGGCAGACAGGAAGACAAGCAACAGGTTAATCCAGAGACAAAAGCATGAGGAACCTCCACCGGGGCAAAACAGGAACATGGAAACTAGACAAGATACTAATGAGGGAATCAGGGGCAGGTGAACACTAGGAACAGGTGTGGCTAATCAAAGCAAGCGGGAAAATAACAAAGACAGGAAGTAAAACTAGAACATACACATACAAGAGACAGACCAACAAAATAAAACAGGAAATGAAACAAGCACATCGAATGGCATGTTACATGTGTCAACAATGTGAAAAGGGTCCACTCGTAGTGATGAGCTCATTGTTTAGGTGTCCCGCCGACAACTTTACTGTTTTTCCTCACTCTCAGCACTCTCATGGTGTGTTTCTCAGTGCAGCAGGCAGTTATTTTCAGCAAAAAAGCTTTTAAAACCCCAGTGTACACTACCTGCTACCCACCAAATGGCAGACAGACACAGTTAGCAACTAGCTGGTGAATATAGTGCTACATTTAGCAACTAAATTGTCAATTATTCCCCTATCAAGAGTTGGTGGAGACCAAAAACAGATCTAAAAGAGCAACTGTTTCCTAACAAATGCGCCAAATCAACTTAAAATGTGATAATATGCCAATGTTGTGTTCATAACTTGCTTCTGTTTCCCCCAAGTGGCCAAAGAAATCAGATATTGCAGATTCAAGTAAGATTTATTTTAAATGCGGTATTTCTAGTACTGCTAATCATACTTCAGTAAAGGATCTGAATACTTCTTCCTCATCTGTTTCAATGCTGTCTGTGCCTCAGCACAGGCACCATGGAGAGTACAATGGAGAGTTGGTACTACGGACAGATCCAGTGACTAACAGCTCAGTGAGCAATGTATATTCAGCACCACGGACAGTGCCAGCCTTTATGGACAGCGCCAGGGACTGATGCTCAGCCCCAGGACTAACAAAATGGAGTTGCGGTACCATGGACAGCACCAGTGCCTGAACCTCAGCACCAAGGACAGCGCCACAGAGAGCTCCACACTCTGGCTGCTCCTGTCAAGCCGGAGCTGGCTCTGCCTGCCGGTCCGTGAGGCTCCCGAGGCCTCACCTCAACACACCCGCATCCTGAACCTACAGCCGGTGCCCACACCATATTGTGGTTTTTAGGGAACAGATAGCCATCAATTACTCAACATTCAAACCAAAGATATTGTACTTCTATTTTGGAGCTAACGGAGATAGTCTGTCAGCTGGGCTGTCATTTCTAACAATTTCCTTTAAAGACATTGCAAGTGATCCCTGCTTAGCCTGGCTGTAGTAATGTGCACTAGACTGGAGCTCTTGTAAACGAGACTGTAAACCACACTGGCTGTAATAAAGTAGTTAATTGCTGTATGCGTCCCTATCAGTCCTTGTAAACCTCTAAATCTGTATGTAGCTGCTCTATTCGGTAACTTATGTTGGTAACAATGTTGAAAGTGGACACTTTTTCAAAACCATCTGTGCTCCTTTGCCATCTCTCTGCACGTCTTCCCTCCATTTCCTTGCTGCAGCGCCGATCTTAAAAGCAACAGACTCAATGTAGACAGTCAATTACAGCAATGGAAAAGCACTGGCATGTTGCCTCAAACGCGGTGTTGTGTCAGTGATTGTGGCGCTAATTGTACAGCAAGGCCAAAGCCTCCTTGGCACACACACACATACACATTAACCCAGACTCACATTCTTTCAATGCAAATTATGCAATTAAGCACATATACGCTACTTTCCTGCCTTTGTGTTTTTCTCTGACACATTCACACCAACAATAGCTGCCATTTGCTTTCAGCTCGGATATTATACACGAGCCGTGGCCTACATATGTTGTCCCCCCTCCTTCACTTTTATATAACATTTCTAAAACTCCAAACAGAAAGAAGAACACAAAGCATGAAAACACTGACTCGGAGATTGCTATTTTGGCAGATGTTAGCACTCTTCAAAGGCTTCAAAGTTGAACAAAAAGATAGTGGCTGACTCACTTTTTTTGGGGGGGCGGGGGGATGTGAACCATAATGAAATCTTATCTCATTCCCTCTCAACATGAAACAAACATTGTGGCACTGGTTCTGTTGACTCTGTGTTTGCTGGTGGTTAGCGCCGGGGTCTGGCCACTGTTGGTGTTCAAATAGATTTGTCAAATATCTGTGGAGTTTAAATAGTGTTTTAAAATGTAGATGAGCATTTCATGTGAAACATCCCCAAGCTGCTGCCAAGTGCAACAGCTCTGAAAAATCAGATACAGAACATATTCCTTTGGTAGAAATATGATCCTTCGTCTTAGCAGCGAGCTCCAGACTTCTGCTGCTGAGAGTGGAGGAAGACTCAACTGTAGAGGAAGCAGTGAATGATACCTGTAACCGATGCAGCGCAGACAGATAAGCGAGCAATTCTTTGTTTACTTCATTGTTTCCAAAGACAACATTGAAGCTTGAATTAAATGCCACCAATTTTTTTCGAAATGTGTAACCACACCAAATTAAATCAACAGATGGTGTTTCAGAAAGAACAGTAGGAAAAAACTGAAACAGCCTCAATTTCCAAATGGTTACAGTAGGATAATGAATATTCCTTAATTCATTTAGACGGTGACCCATGAGCGCTGGAAGATACGGTGTGTAATTAATGAAAAACATGAAAGAAACACATTGCTTTAGGGTTTTACCCCCTAGCTATCGATAGTCTACTTCCAGTGATCCACATTGAGTCCAGGATGCATGTAGAGACAGTACATCCTTGTAAGTACATCCAATGTACGAGAATTTAGTCCAGGACTCGATCAAGTGACAGGCTAACATGATCACTATTTCTAAATAGTGAAGAAAAATAAAATGCAGCAGGTCAAGCAATGAGTAATAACGGATGGCTGCATGCACGTTTCGAGCACTACACACAAACAAATAAGAAGCAATCGGGCCTTTGCTGTTAATGCTTTTTATTCCAAGATCTTAGAGTTTTGCCACTGAAATGCTTTCATACACAATGACCTTTAATTATATGCTAATGATCTCCCTTTAGTGGTTTCTTGTAACATTCTTGCTTTACCGTAGTTTCCTTTAGTGGTTGCTAGTGTTTTCTGCTTATGATTTTATTTACTTAATCAGTAATCACTTTGCAATTATATTTTATATAGTGCAAACAGGCAGTGAACAACCGGGCCATTGCACCCCAATGCGTGCCCCCATTATGCACCTTTCTACAAGGTGTTCAAACAAGGTGAATTCATGAGGTCTTAATGGGACAGGAGGCCCTTCTCCACTGAGCCACCATTTTGTTTTTAGGCTCATGACATGTGCATATTTTGACATATGTATACAAACATAATGACATATCTTAAGCATCAAGAGGCAATATGGAGCCAAGACTTTTTCAACAATAATGAATTAGGCCCGACATGTAAAATAACACATCGTCTAGCGTGAGTCTAGCTGCAGCCATTATGTCGGTAATAGATAACCTGGTGGGGAGCTTCTCCTTCTCTCAGTGCTGCACTGAGCTTCTCAGTGTGGGAGCGTCTGAGACCTGACCTTTCTCTGTGCTTCTTCCCTTTCATCTGTCCAGACACAAGCTGCTTCCTCTTTATTGGGCCACCGAGGAGGGCTTTGAACTTAGCTTGGCACTCAGTGATTTAAGTGAGCAGTGTTCTTATTGGTACCACAGCAGGCTCTCGCTCACTGTCATGGATCAAGAGAAAGAGGAAACCGAGAAGCCTTTTCAGCTTTCTGAACGTCTGCGAGACAGTTGTTCACCACGGAGAGGAAGGAAGAAACGGCAAGTTAATTGCTGTGCTGATAACACGTCAGCATAATGGTAACATTTCTCTTTTTGGCCCTCAGCAACGACAATATCTTCTCATTTGGCTTTCTGTGGTAACAATATCATTGTGACACGAGAGCTTTGAAATACAGATGAATACAATATATCTTTGGCTTTTCTGCATTGTTTGTTTAAATGGAACGAGTGAAATTAACAAGTAAATTCTAAACAAGCCAAGGAAGACAATGCCCAGAATTTATTCCATTAACACTGCATTTTTTCTTTCAACAAGACTGTCTACAGCCACAGTAGCAGCTCTATGAGGCTGCACGTAGGCACAGCAGTTCTTTGAGCTTAATACCAACGTCAGCATGCTAACATATCAATGTTTATGCTGCATTCACACAACGTGGGCAGATGGGAAGAACAGGAAACCTGCCCATTACTTCAACTTGTGGGTGTTGCATGCATTATCCCAAGATGGCAGCCTTGCAGTCACGTCATGTAAATAGCCTAAATTAGCAACAGGACACACAACAAACTGCAAATGATCTGAATCATTTGTGTCTGTGTTAGATGTAACTGCCTGTAGCCAAACACGTAGCCATTATGCTACAGGTTTGTTCACACTTCTGTAGCGGCAGATATTGCAGCTTTCAAAAATTTCTGAACTCTCTGACTTGGATTGACAGCTGAAAAATTGAACATTTCCAAATTTGAACATACGTGCTTTTCACTGGACAGGTATGATATGCTTCAATGTATCGCACACTCCTGCAGTTGTTGTGCCACATTAATGTTTGCTTGCAGGCCAATAAGAGTGCAGTGAAGGATATGATATGTACCACTAATGTCCAACTCATCATTAATTCCTGATGTCTCTCATGCCATGGCGTATGTCAATATCCAACCTATATCTGAGAAAAGATATATTTTTATTGCCTAATATATCTCAGTGTTGACGTATGAGCGAGAGAAAACATTAAATCATTGATGAACTCTCCTATTACAATGCAGTATTTGAGAATTGGCCTCTTCCTCTGATATACTGCTTATATATGTGGAAATATGTATGTTGCTATGTGATGGAGGCAGATGGTTCACGAGGACAATGCCATAATTGAACTTTTCGATCCAGTACTCAAAATCCTGCTTCGATCTGTGAAAAATAAGACGCTTATTATTTTTGCCATGCAATGCTTCACTGTGTTTATGACGTGGGATTGAAAAAAAGGCGTTTGTGCTCTCTTCAAAGCTAGTGTTAACATTTTCCATCAGCTGGCCATAACCCAAACCGCTGTGACAGAACATGCAGCTATGAGATGATACGATGATACAGTGTAATTATCTGCTCTGCTAATGGAGATGTATGACTACAATCAAAGTATATTCCAGGACCTTCTGCTGACATATCTGATTACCTGAGATTCCACAGGGAACGGGCACATATGATGAATGCATGTGCATGCGTGATGGTGCGCGTGTATCTTCTCCCGCGTGTGGAAAACAATAAATTTTTTACATTGCAGATAATGTAATGCTGACAGTGATGATTACACGCATGAGATGAATGTCTTGACCATCCATCGCTGCCCGATCTCAGATCGCATGAGTCGAATTGCCTGGCGAGCTGTAGCTGGTGAGCCCCTGGCCGCCTGTGTTCTCTTCTTGCAGCAAATTAACATTTCAGCACAGGCATTTGACTAATGGAAACAGAGCTAAGGGATAATATGCCTTCCAGCAGCAGGGGTGAATACTGATCCCAGGTAAACAACATGGTGGGAACAGAGTGACTCACCTGTTCCCCACACCGATCCCTCTGCTGTCATTTACAAATGGATAACAGGTCCATTTGCTTGTGCTGCTTCCTGGTTTGGCATCTTACCAAAAGCTACAAGAATATAACAGTGAAGAGGAACACATAATGCCACATTTGTAATTGAAAAAAAGGGTACGTTAGTAAGTCCAATTTTGCCACATTCTATATCAAAGACAGCATATAGTCTTGGTTACATATAGACATTATACTGCCTGGGATGCAGGCAGTATAATATAACTCAGTAAAACTTCCACCGAACATTATATTTTCAGCCTTAATACATGCAAAACCAGGTGAAAGGTAAACTGAAAACCCTAAGAAGGAGGAAGAGAAAAACAAGTAAACAAGCAAAAGGAGCACAACCCTGAAAAATGAGGCAAACTGTAAACTACGTAAATGAGCTGTATGTTCAATTCAATTCAATTTTATTTATATAGCGCTATATCATAATAGAGTTATCTCATAGCACTTGTTAATATAGAGCAAGTCTAAACTAACTCTATATGTATAGACCCAACAATTCCACCATGAGCAAGCGCTCATGGAATTATTGTTGGTGCAATGTTATTGCAAATACTATATAAACACACAGTTGATCAAGTTTTAAGAGAAATAGCTATTTTTCCACATTAAGCCAAGTGCCTATTATGCTCCCGAACACACTTTTAGATTGTAGAAATGTGAACGTCAAATAAACCTAAAGCTGCTATAATGGATTCATGGACAACTCCAAACTGACAGACACACAGCCTTAACAAATCACTGTCTTAACAGAATAGTTTGACATTTTAGAAAACACCTTAAATTTGCTACAGCCAGAAGACGGTGAGCTTAGTTTAGCACAAAGACTGGAAACAGGGGGGAAGCACCTGGCATGGCCCTGTCCAAATGTAACAAAATCCACCTACCAGCACCTCTAAAGCTCAATATTTAACATGTTTTATCCTATCTTTTAAAATCTGTACAAAAACCATAAACAGATTTGAAATAGACAATATATCCATAAAATATTGAACTACTCCAGCAGATGCAGAGTAATATTAGCATTCATTGCTAGAAATCTAACATTGCACCATTTTTTTTAAACTCTGTTTTGGTCAGCAACACCTGAGGAAAATATCTAGATTTTCCTAAACAATTCAATGGATTCAACTTTCCAACCAATAGTTAAAAAAAAATAAAAAAATCACAGCTCATGTGCTGTTTGCCCCCAATGGCAAAGATTTGCTCACACAACATGCATCCAATGACTTGCTCTGGGCTGTTTGTCTGTCACCTGCCTCTGACAGCTATCATGCTGGATCACAGATTATCACCATAGCGTTGGACTGGTTGCCCCAGATTTAAACATGGAGCCTCCTTCCTTTCCCTCTCTGCTGCCTTTGCCATTGCTACTTATACGACATGGAAACAAGCTGTATTAAGTAACAGCATGCCCTCTTTTCTCATTGATCTTCACTGTTACGTACTGTATGGAATTTAAAATCATCTGTTTGCTCCTCTCCTCAAACTGAATAGGTCTTTTTATGCCTTCCCCCCCTCCACCTCGATATTTCTCCTCCCCGATCCCCGCTAAGTAGGATTTCACATGGCATCTGTCGCAGCTGGACGCTGCAGGTAGCCTATTTGCATAGATTGGTCAAGAATGGTAATTGACTGGGGTGCTCTCAGAAATCATGTCGGAAATCATTTTGTGTTGCTTTTGTTGTTGAGTATCGCTCTATTCATGGTAGATGAAAGACGTTTTATTATCCCATTATGGGGCCTATGTCGTAGTGATGTGATGGCTAGCGTTTCCCATCAATGCTATGTTTTATGGGGGTGTGGGGGGACTTTTAATAGGATCCTGACAATGACAATTATCTGAAGGCAATTCTCTTTCTTGTGAATGAGGTCCCATTAATTGCATTTACAGACTCTGAAATGAAGTATGGCGAATGCTTTAAGTCAACGACTCCCAAACTAATTTGCATGGTAATGAATATATTTCTCTGGGAATCTGAAATGATCCCATATGAGCCTTTTGGAAGCAATGCTTGGAAACTCAAATCTGGGGAATAGGAGGTGAGCATGAAGCAAGGCTCTAATCAAAGCCATTGTGTGTAAATTTCCCGTTGGTTTAAATCCGCCAGGCTCAGTCTGAAGCCTGTAAAGGGGCCATTTATAGAAGGGAAACTGTGCCTCCTTACAGAAGCTTAACTGACGGGTATTGTTTTGCTGTAATAAGACTGTGTCCCAGTGAAAACAAATCCCTTTTTGAAAACATGATTGATTTCTAAATGGGTTAAGAACTTTCTGAATTAGATCATAAACAAATACAAAGCTAAAGATTTACATGTGGAGTAGAGGAAATGCTTATCTGTGTAATTTTCCTATCATGCCTTGGGCTGTTTGGCAATCTGCTAGCTCATATTCGATCAGAAACTGCCACCTTGTTGTGTATTAGATCAATCCTAGACAGGGAGGCAGCAGTCTAATCTCTCCTCCAGTCATAGCCATGTGCCAACCTTTCCTTCTTACTTATTTGTCCTTTGCCTTCCTCTTCAATCTGAGCAAACTTTATAACTTCCCTGGTCACTGCGCTCAGTCATTCCTCCACTTCCTTTCCATACTGTTTTTCCAACCCTGATGCCCCCCCCCCTTTAGCTCAACTCTTTCCTCCACAACATACATTCCCTTCAGACCATTTCCATTCTGTTGCTCCCAGCCTTCCCCTCCAGCATTTTAATATCTTCACCTCAGTCTCTACTCACTCCCCCAGCCCCTGGCCTCCACTTCGCACCCTTTCATATTTTCTGTCAAACCCCAGGACCTCTCTCTTTTGGCCAGACTCTACCCCGGCCTCTCTTCCAAACCTCTTTACAACTCACACACTCCAGCCTCTTTGGCTTGGCCCAATCTTTTATACTGCTTTCGGTCTCTTTTTCTTTTCATCCCCATGACTGCAGAATAGAGGAGAAGCATGAAGGGCAGGAATCAGTATTCTTGGAGGAAAAAAATCCAAAACAAAAAAAAACAAAAAACGCACACACAAATTGACAGGCCTGAATCCTCAGGGTGGCTTTATGGATTCGCGGCGCAGCGTTGAGCAAGACGCTCGTGCAGCCATGCGAGACCAGCCACTAGAAGGCTAAATACAAAATAACCCCGAAAGAGATCCAGGGATGTGGGATATGTGTCTGCACTATCTAACAATCAGTCAGATAGAATAGCAACATACAGTAAACTCAAGAGATGAAAGCGTGCAGGAGGAATTGGTAGTTTGTTGGTTATTTCTTGCTCGTGTGTGCTCACGTGGCAGTGATTGCAAAGGTGCTTGCAGCATTTTGTTGCGATTCCCTATTGGGAGTGCAACAAAACCTAACCTGTTCTTATGTTGTACCCAAATTGGTTGACAGCCAAACAAATGTAAACGCATGGCAAAACAGTCTGCCGAGCCATACTGTTGAGTGCAGCGCAAATTGGCCGGCTCCCAGCTGACTAAATAAAAATCTGGTTTGAGCCAGGGGACAAGCAATGCCACAGAGCCTGTGTGTGTATTAGCAGTGTAATGTGAAGAGGCGGAGGAGAGCACAAGGGAATCGCGCCATAATCTACTCCACCATTCACAGTACCTTTCTCGCTCAGTCCATAATACCCTCAAATGGGTTTTACTGCCTGGGCTCAAAGCTAGCCAGTCAGCCTGGGAGACAAAGTCCCATTCCGGTGAAAAAGGCCCAACTGCAAACAATGCAGCAGAGATGCACAGAAAAACACACACACACACACACACACACGTAAACAGCAAAGTGTCTACGTCTGGCTGAGACTAATTAGGAAAGGTTGAGTTTTCGAGGATCGCTGTTGGCATATCAGTCCAAAGAACAGAGGCGCTGTTTTCGCTCAAATTACCTGCCGATGGCTTGTTGTTCTCTCAAACACAGACACGATGCACTGGCAAGACAGAGTGAATGGAAGATGGAGGGAATGTGTGAGCGATAGTGAAAAGAGCAAGAAAGGAAAGGGGATGACAGTTGCATGAAAGAAGCAAGAAGAAGAAGAAGAGACGAAGGCAAAACCTGTGCACGTGATGATCAGAGGAGTAACGAGAGAGATTAAATGAATGGCAGAAAGAAAAGCAAAGGAGCTGCACACCCCCTCTGTTTATTTTCTGTCTCGTAATTACTGGAATGATTAACGGCTGCTATTCATAGCATGAGAGATGATCTTACAGGAGCTGTGGAGTTTGTTGGAGATGCTGTTAAGTTTTGTCATGCCTGGATTATTGTCATTGATGTTGTGTCCGTCCAGAATTCCATACATAGAGTATCTGTCTTTCTTGCTCAGTAATGCAGCATTACACATAGTGAACAATACTGAAAATACAGCTCTCCTGGTACGTTTTTCCTCAAGGCCTTGATAACCACACAGCAAGGCTTTCGAGCTTAGCTGCTTTAACTCACTTGAGAGCCAACACAGAGCGAGCCAGGTGTTCTCTGTTTCACTCAAGTCTAGATCTGTCTTATTTTGCTACTCATCTTTAATTTAATTATTTTCTTATTTACTTTTATACGCGAATGCATCATTCTTCTAATTTGACAGTCCCTCAATTTCCCAGTCTCCTTTGCATCTACGTGATGTCAGAACGGACAGCGCAGGGATGCAGACGGTCAGTCACGCTGGCAGAATTTGTACCTGTAAAAGTGATTTCACATTTGTACAATTTCAGTATTCCTATCCAGATTTAAATGATGATCTGAGGAAAATAATAACCTGTGCATGAGCGGAGATAATTGCATGAACAACACCTCCTGCGTCACACAGTTTGGCTGAAGCGTGAAACATATTGTTATTGATTAGGCATGGCGTTCGTTCATTTATTTTAAGATGCCAAAACCGCCGGAGTGGGCTTAATCAAACACAAAAACAAATTATTATCATGCTTACTGCTCACTCATTGTTTCCACTCAGTGACACGTGAAAACCATATGAGAGATCATATCAGATTCCTTTCAGTTAAACTCATTTCATTCATCAACTCATTTGCTTGTATGTGTGGGTTTGTGCCGATTCGCTCCGGCACTGAATGAAATCTTCAGACTGGCAGGCAGTGCCAACTTTTAACCAAACGGTATCGTCAAAATGTGATTGATTTGTTCATTCAACAGGTTAGCCCTTCATTTAATGAATCAACTATTCACTCGTGGAGAGGGTAGACGAAATTGCCCCTGGCTATACAACATTTTTATAAAGATCAAATCGATTCACGTCTATCAGACATTAACTTCAAAGGAAAGGTTTTTTCCTAATTTCCCTTTTTCTAGTAGTTGATGTAATGCAAAACTGATTCCTGAAGGCTGAAGGAGTCTGTCCTGGTTAACTGTAATGCAACACTTTCTCACTTACTTCATCTAAATTGTTTCTTTATATACTGATGCAGAGGATTTGTGGTGAAGCCTGTCATCCACAGGTTAGCACAGTTAAAGTGACAAGCCTGCACGTGTGTCTGTGTGTGTGTGTGTGTGTCCAGGTGAGGCTCCAGCCTTTCTCAGTCTGTAGGTGGACAGCTGATAGGATTCTTCTTCCACCTCAGTTGGCTCTATGAGTGTGCCTGCGTGGGCTTTTTGTGTGTGTATTTGTGTGTACGTACCTGACAGCATATCTGTGCACTAGTTTTTTTGTGACTGTGTATATCTGCCTGTGTGTTAGTTTGTCTTTGTGCATGCCTGCCAAGGCTGTGGATACCGTCTGGGTGTGAAGAGGGACCGTCTCTAGGCTGACAGCCCACGGAGGGAGCTGTTTCGGGGGGCAAATATTGCAGAGGTGTAAAGCTTCACGCTGGCAAAGTGGAGTGAAGAACTGGAGCTGTCAGGTGTTTCTCTTTCTGCATATCTGTCTTTTTCTGCCCTTGACTGCTCCCTCTCTAATTTTGTCTCCACATCTCCGTCTTTTCCTGCGTGTCACCTTGCCCGTCTTGAATCAGCAATGAGCGCTGCCTCTCCAGTTCTATCTCTTCTCCCAGAGGTAATTGCACTTGAAGGATTTCGGTCAAGAAGAAAAGGAGACCTGATAATTCATTGCAATCCTAATCTGTTGAAATTCTTTTAAGCGCAGTGTAATGAGGGGTGACATGAAAATAAGGACTGTTAGCTCTGCTTTTCAGCCAGTATGTTAGAAAAATACCCTGAAATTAAAGCTGGCAGTCAGCAGCGATGCTGTCATTTCGCATCCAAAATAATAAGAAAATGTGTCACTGTCCAAATACTTGAGGAGCTTACTCTTTAAAGCCTTTCCTCAGCCAGGAACCCACAGTGAGAAGAAAAAAAGGGTCTATATTTTAATGCCATAACTCTCCTGGGCAGAGCACGGGCAGAAAAAGCTCCAAAACCATTACTCCACAGTTTTCACTTTAGTCGCCAATCACAGTCCTTTATATGAGTCAACCACTGCTTTTTCTCAACCGTCCAAAACCACCACTTAGAAATTCACCACCTATTTCCACACAATTATTACCACTATAAGAACCATCAATTTGTCTGAAAGAAAGGAAAATTTTTTTTTTTTTTCTTTTTCTACTCTTCCCATAGTCTGTGCCATACTACGGGAAGAGTAGAAAAAGAAGTTTAAAGTCAAACTTAAATTTGAATTGTAATCACTTTTCTGTGTAAGGAAATGGAAACAAAATTGTAATGACACTTGTGGGTATTGTGCGCTTTTGTGAACATTTGTAGAAACCTCGACATCGACCTTTTACACTATTCAACATTTGGCAACACTGTTTCGTGTTGATACTCCATTGACAGTTATTTGTAGACATTAAATACATACAGTAACCTGACGGCCCTTCTCCATCGCAACACTCCAAACATTTAATTCCAAAACTCCATGGGGACCCACACCTGTTCCGGATAGTCTCTCTTAATCCCTCCGGAACTCCCCCCTTTCAAGCTAACACTGCCTGGTGTGACTAGGCAAGCCCACCCCCTAGCCTGGCAGCCATGCAGGACAGGGCAATGGGGAAATAGTGTGCCGTGACAATATCCACCAACAGCAGCGGGGTGGGTGGTGCAAACAGTTTAATTTCCTTAACAAGACATCTTGAGGCAGAATCAACAGACTTAGTTGCATTAGAAAGGATTCGATAACAGCTTTACATCGAGGTTGAAGGCGGTGCCCCTGGAGATTCACTAACCGGCTTCACACAAGATGACATAACACAGCAAACAGCACTTAACAGCAGCAGCAGTGTGCTGCAGGTAGGAAGGAAAGGCAGCGGTAGGAATCCAAACACAGCTGGATGTTTGCATCAGCTGTGGAGCTGGAAGCGGTGTTCTACAGGTGCAGCTAATTGGACTGATAAAGAGGATGGTGATTGGTTCCTGTGTAGGTAAGTGAGAGGACTGGTGGCTTTAGGCTTACTTGATGAGATTAAATAAATCAGGAAGGAGTTTCCTCTTAGATTTAAGCTGATAAAGGGAAACAGGAAAATATTTGAATGGGAAGGAGCCAGGAGGCTGAGAGGGTGATGAATGAAGGAAAAGACAAGTGAATGAAGTACAGTATATCAGGCATCCATATCAGGTAATCAAGGATTATCTCACATTTATAACATTTTGTTAGAGTCAATGTGCAATTGTATGAGCCCAACACGATTCTAATGGTGAAAACACGGAGTGCAACAAGGAGAGTAAGTAGCCTCGGGCCTCAGAGGAAGCCACTGCCCTGAGCTGGTGGTAGTCATACTGGCTATAACTAAGACCGAGCTGCCAGGAGCTGACTGGTTGGAGTTGTGTTCCAGCTAAGTGGCAATGCTAATCAACAACAAACAGGTGAGCAAAACCCACAGGTTGATTGTCTGAGGCCGCAGGAGGGCACGTCATAATGCACATGTCAAGGTGCCGACAAAGCTGGGGAATAAAAGGTGATGTGTTTGTTAGACACATCCGTCTGGGATGTCCATTAGAGCTTTTTTAAATGAGGGGTTAAAAATGAATTTGTGACATGCGATGGGAATTGTTGCAGAGTAGCAGCTGTTGGGAGGACTTGGTACAAAGGGCCGTGGAGGCGGGTGGGTGTAGGATTTGTGTGGGCTGTTATGGTGAAAAATCAAAGTGAGGCGATGTGTGTAGTCTTCAAAAGCAGACTTCTACAGACGCCTCAAACGCAAATTGGAAGACACAATATCGCAAAAACAATGGGGCTTCTATGCTTCTAAATGTCCAGCAATGCAATAATATATTAGTTACTGTGCTAATGAGTTCTTGTTGGGTCACAGTTTTCTGGCACTGCACATGCAAGCATGTTTAGACAGGGTGTAATTTATCTGTCAGTCTGAATTCTGCACAAATGTTTATGATTTAATGAACCACAATCACAGGATTTCCCGTCACATAATAACAGAAATGGATCATTCATTTTAGCGTTAGCAGCTCTGCATTGTACACACACACACATCCATTGTCATGAATACACTTACATGTTCAAACACACACATTTGTGTTACTATACTTCTGCGGCCCTTCAATTTGCATCCCCAACACCTTTATCCTCACTACTACATGCATATCATTAACTTTGACCCTAATCCAAGCTTAATCCCAATTCAAACCTTTACCTAAACCCACATTTTGACCTTAAATTAACATAAAACCCGAACCTTAAAGTTGCACTAATTCATATTTTTATATCAACAATGAATCAGTTGACTATGTGTAATGTGAAAGGTGTCGCTCATAATGACAAAACCACAGACAATGATGGCCAACTCTGCATTTATCTATTTTAGCTCTCAGGTGGAGATCAAAGCTGCACTAAAAACATAGTAGACAGAAACATGACTCCACATGAATGCCAAAGTTGCTGCTGGATAACAAATGCAGCTTTAGTCTAATTTCAAATCCTAAACCCACCACTTAAAAAATCAGGGATTGTAAAAAAATGTCTTTACGTGGAAAGATATTTTTATGCCCACGAGGACATTTGGACATAACTTGGACTCATAACTATAGGAACACAAAAGTGCCTATACACACACACGCACACAAACACTCTATAATCCACTCGAACACACTGTGGTAGACCACAGGCAAACAGCAGGGAAGTCACAGAGTAATGGGACAATCCATCACCAGCGGCTGCACGCTGCTGCATGGTCTTACTCAAAGAAACCCACCCATGGAGACACTGAGGCAGCAGGCTGCAAGGAAGAAACCGGAAGGTACTGATTTAGAGACCAGAGGTGATAACTGGTGAGTGGGTGAAGAAAGAGGAGGAGGAGGTGGCTGGGAATTTTTTGCAAAAACTGTTCAGAGGTCTTTGTTACGACAAGGAATCCAAATATGATAATTGAATATAACAAATCAAAAAGTTTGTTGTTTTTGAGTTTTTCATCGTAAGCATTGTTATTATTATTTTGTTCTTTCAATTATTCACACAGTTTATGCCAGCCCAAATGACGCTTTTTCCTCAATATCCCTAATTACTGAATAAAGGATGTGATAAATGAATGAAAGCCAGGCTTGGGAGCCTCGGATACAAAGGACTCAAATGAAATAATGAACCCTTTCTCTGAACAATAAATGAGAAGAAATGCCATAATAACTATGTGATATTTTATTCTGCTTCAACACACCAGATGGGACTAGACTCTTTTATTTTTCTTCTCAGTTTTAAAACTTTCAAACAGCCAATTTGATTTCAGACTGATTTCACAAAAGCTCAATTTTAATGTGGCCACAGAGCGTGAACCGCTTTCTCAGAACACCTGATAAGACAAAGCATTAAATTTTAATAAAGTTACTGTGCAAGTGCAACAGCTGGTAAAACACAAAAATGCCTGGTAGAACAGAGAAAAACAAAAAAAGAAATGGTTTGTTAAAAAATGTTAGGTCTGCTAGCACAATTAGTTGGATGTTAATGCTTGCTGCCGGTTTACTTCCAGTGTTATTCCTCTATTTTTTTCCCACAATCTATCATAATTCTTCCCATTCTTTTAGTATTGTCCATTCTGATTCTGATGCTGTTTTTGCAACTGGATTGAAAAAGGGGAATATAACACACAAAAACATAAAAGGTGCTTCTTGACACAACTAAATCAAAGACGTACCTGCCGCCATGGAACTAAAGCGAAGTCTGATCTCTGCAGAAGCTGATATGCCTTGATCCAATTCAATCTAGAGCTCATTGAGACCTGTGTGCTGGAGACATGTGGCCAAATCACCAAGGAAAATGAAATTAGACTAGATTTAATAGAGCTGTATCGGGCAATGAAGAAACCTATTGAGGAAGCAGGCCTCCATCCATCGTCCAAATGGAGACAGGTGATCCTAAAAGACATGGCCCATAGATACAATTAACAAGAATCAAGAGGGAAGACCAGAAACGGAGCACACACAGCGACAGAAAAAAACAAAAACACAAGCGCATTTCAAAAGAAGGTTAGGATGAGCAGTGGATTGAAATCAATGCACCACACACACACACATCAACACTAGACAAACAAGCATGGTTTAAAGGTCATGACAAATTGGAGAAACACACACACACACATGGACACACCACACTGCCACATACAGTACATGCACATACTTGCAGACACAAAGAGAGTTACGCAGGCACAGCCACACACACCCAAACAGCAGCCACACACTGATTCCACCTTCCTTACACATTCATGCCACGAACGGACAGATTGATTCCTAACCTAGGTATTCAATAGTAACCACATTAATCCACCACTGGGCACAGTCGGCGAGTCTGCCAGACAGGCACTCAGTCAGCCACTCTGCTGCTTGGGATCAGTATTGGTTTACAGAGGGAGGCTGAGGGAGAGCGGGAGAGAGATGAGGATGAATGAAGGACTGCAAGGCTCCCCTAAAATGACACTATGTTCCTCCACCTGCCCTTTACAAAGATGCCTGCTAGTGTGCACCAAATCAAACTACTGTATATGGCAAAGTTCAGGCAATTGGTGCACTGTGTGTTTGGTTTATGCGTCTACAAGAGACTGTCCACCCGGGAAGAAAAGACAGCATCCTTTATATCCAATGCCCAAATATGAAATATGTTTATGTTCACTGTCAAAGACCTCTAGTGCTGTAGAAATGATGACTTATGTCAACAGAACATTGGACTGGGCAGCTGTCTGAGCGGGATGTTATTAATCCCAGTGTTGGTGGTTCGATCCCGGCTCCTTCTGTCCACATGTCGAAGTGTGCTCCCGGTGGAGGCCCGCACCTTGCACGGCAGATATGGGTGGATTTGTGCACCAAAGTTCACCAAAGTAAACCTGAAGCGGAAAATTGCCACAGATTGTCTTTGCCCCCATGAGCAGATCCACTGATTACAGCGATTACACTGGAATTAATTGATTTTTTAAATTCGCCATTTTAATTGTTGTTAAATGTGCATAAGCCTAAAAGCTAAAATTCATCCATCGGTATCTCAGAAGAGCATTACTTGGCGAGAGATCTTTTCCCATCTACTACCCAACATTAATTCAGTCATGCAGCTTAATTCTCTGCATGCCTGTTGCGTGTCTGTTTGTCTCTGCACTGCCACAGACCTGTTCGTGCCACCTGCAGTTGTCTTCTCAAACATATTAAGTGTGCTCACCTATCCTCCCAGTGGAAAGCAGCTCTCTGGAATTCACTGAATGAAGGACAATTTTAGCAGCCATGCCAGTGTGGAGGCTGCTGGCAAACTCCTTAATGAACCCATTACAGCCAACATAATTTCCCTGACTGAATTCAAAGTAAGCCCACTTTCGTAGAAGGTCCAATCCGCCCTCTCTCTCAGCACTCATTTAGATCAAGTATATTTTCTCTCCTTGGCCCAGTGGTAGTTCAATCGTCTAGAAACAAGGGAGATGTGAGGCTGAAGCCTGAACCTGATGCGACCTGAAAAGGCTGTAGTTTTCACTTAAAGTGCTTGGGTTGGGATTATGGGCTGAAATATACTGTAAAAAACTGTTATCCCTAAATAACCATTAGAAAATAATGAGCTTTAACATTTTCTAGTTAGGGGCTCACTACAGGAAACATCATGTGATTTCAAACATGATGTACTGAATGGGTGAGTTTATTTTTACGACTTTTAACTGAATTAGATAGAAGGGAAGTGTCTCTGGTGTTCACACACATTTTCTTACAGCAGTGCACTAGAGCGTGAATTTGTGAATAAAGTTTGATCCAGTCACTTGTTTGCAGCATTCCCATTGCTCTCCTCCATCTCTTTTTCTCCCTGTCTCTCGTCCTCTGAAACAGCCTTAGGAGATTTTGCAAGCTTTTTTTTTTTTGTTATTGATTTGAATTAAGGGGCTTCAAAACATGGTTAAATAGATTTTGATCCCAGCATAAATTTAAGAGAACCGCATGCTTTGAAATGGGTTTGAAACACGAGCAAAGCTGCTGTTCAGGATGGATTACACTTTAAGATCATCAGCTTTACTGATATGCATGACTGGACTTCCAGTGCGTGTGTGTGTGTGTGTGTGTGTACGACTTAGTTTGTATGTCAGCAAGGATTTGTATGTGTTTCAAGTGTCATTACAGCATGGAAGCTACTGCATCTGTGCCCTATGGCTTTCCAGGAAGCACACAAATACACACACACTCCTAGTGTTCTATAGCTTTTTCCTCCCACTATCCGCCTGCCTTCTTTTGTCTTCACTTGGGGACCCTGAAATACTTAATTCATGCCATATGAAACATTTATCAGCACAACTACTTGGTGCAGTTTCCATCTTTAATCGATGCGAGGAAGTAAAGAAAACAAAGCATGATTCATAAATCACTTCCTCCACCGTTTCGGCCTATCATATCTGGAGACAAAGCCATGGTCACGACATCACTACTAATATGGAATAATGTGGAACTCCCTTGAAGCTAAGTAGCAGCTTTGCAGGTGTTTATTGAGATTAGAAATCAGCTTTCATATTTCTAATGCCTTCCAACCACTTTAAAATTGGCATGAGTAATAAGACTTTTGCATTTCATGATTGTATTCTTTATTTAAATTCCAAATTTAATAAACAAAGGCTGTGGACAGATTTTGAGTGGGGTAATTTCTTATTTTCCTGCTTTGAAGAGTGTGGCACTGTTGGTCTGTCCAATACTGGTCCAGAATACAATGTCTCAATAAATTGGATGACAGTTTGTACAGACATTCTTGGTTCCCAGAGGATGAATCCCAATCCATTATTTTTCCTGTAGCGCCGCCATGAGGCTGATAATTTTAGTTTTAATTGAAATGTCTCAACAACTGGGAGGATTTCCATTAAATTTGGTATGCACGTTCGTGTCCCCTTCAGTATGGATAATCGCTTTCATAACCCCTTAATGGTAGACACCAATTTGTCTTGAGGGGTTTTACAGCATATGTGAAAAAGTTGTTGCTGTTGGGGCTGAAGACTACAAGTTTGACAATGAACAAAAAACTGAAACATTATACCTGCTTAGCATTAGCATGTTAGCACAAAGCACTGCTGTGCTTAGTTACATCCTCAAAGAGCCACTAGCTTGGCTGTAGACTCTTACTGATGTTTTTTTACTGTGTGCAGTAGTAGCAAAATAATGGCAGTGTAGCACCTGAACAAAATGAACTTTCATGTTTAATTAAGTAACAACAAATGAAAAACTGCTCATACCTTATTGTCGCAGACTCTATGATGAAATCTCCAACAATCAAAGGCACAATTGAATTTGATTTGTTCTGGGTTATTAATATGATTTGTATTTCTAGTGATGGCAGCAGTTATAAGCTAAAGTGTTGTGCTTTGTTATCAATTTTAGAAATATGAAACAATAAAAAGCATATAGACATTGTGTGTGCGGATGCAGATGCAAGGTAAAAATGCATTTGTGATTACTGTATTCCGCTACAATGTGTATGCAGGTGGTGTACTTCTGTTGACAATTTGATGACCGCAGTTATCTTTAATGGTCATATTCGGCTGATTCATGTGCATATAAAGTAAAGAAGAGCCACATTTGAGGTGGAAAAGTGAAGGAATTTAGTTGATGCTGTCCCCCAGGATTCCTATCATAGCAGGTTGGTGTGATTGGTTCCAGCCCAGTGCTGCCTGGGCCCATTCAGATAATAAAATGGCCTGCAGTCTTGGGACTCATACAAACAGATGCAAATGCAGTGTATGCACACATGCACACACAAATAGACACATGGAGATAGGAAGAAGGACAGTATTTTTCACAGGGTCGTGTGTGATGTGGTGTGGATGTGAATAGATTGCAGTGAAGGAAGGAAGGAAGGAAGGAAGGCACCAGCTCCTGTTTCTATCTTTAAAACTGCTACACATGGTAAATACACTCTACTATAAGGTCTTTCTCAAGATTGACTTGCCAGGCAATCAGCCACTACTTCACCTTTGTAATAGTTTGGTGTTCGAAAGTTTGCATACTTTCTTATTTCTTCCTCCCCCTCTGCTGGCGAGGTAAGGAAGTCTTCTCTGTAGGACGGTGGAAAGCATCACTGAGGGCTCATGAATCATTTTTAATCTTGTTAGGAGCCGCATAGGATAACCTTTCTCGGTGCGTGTTTTCCTGCCAGCCGCTGGGCCTATTGTGCAGTTTATAGGGCATGCAACTCCTACATACTGTTAGTCGATGACAGAGGTCAGACTGACTCACTTTCTAAACCACCGGGTGTGTGACTGGCCTCATGTGTGCACACATACTGTACAGCTGCATGAAGTCGTGCTCGCATATGCTGAGCAGGTAAAGATGTACAAGAGGAAAAAGGAGAGCGATTGGAGGGAGATGACGGAAAGGACTGGAGTCCCTGATGAGTTTTGTTCTTCACACACAAACAGATACATAGGCACACTGCCACACGTACAGTTGGTGAATCCATTTTTAGCTAGCTAGCTTGGCGCTAACATCTGTAGAGTTGGTAGCTGTTTAGGGCAAAACCAACAAAAGACAGCACAAATGCTCCGGCAGGCGAATTCACACGAAAGATGCAAGGCTAAAAATTCACTTTGCTTTCTGTCTGAGCACACCTACATAAAGTAACAACATTTGACTACCCTAGCACGTTTCTGTATATTTGAGGTGACTATGGATGTTTTTATCCCAAGGCCTGGTGTGTAGAAAGCAGCAGCAGAATGGGTGCAGGTTGACATTCGCCGAAAAACAGACCCACAGGCTTGCAGGCAAACACGTGTAAACACCACATGCTCGGATAAACACATATATGCATGCCCACTCACAAAGCATGTCAATTACATAAACAGAGATCTGACATTTTAGGGATGTCGGCATTTTCCATAACATTTTGCTAAAAGCCTCTAATTGTGTCCATAAAAAGTCAGCTTAGGCATGTTGTAATCAAACCACTTTAAGACGGCTCCTGCTCCTGAAAATGTGTGTAATCACAGGAACAGGGCGTTCTTCAAGGATGGAAGAATAGGCAATGTTCTTGCTATGTGGAAAAATGGCTCCAAGGTGCGATTCCATGAATTTTAGTGGACAATTTTAGTTAAAGTGCCACATGTTTATTTTTTAGTATTGGTACCCAAAGTTATAATCAAACCACTAAACCTGGAATTTGCGGCACCATGTTCTAACCATTTGGTGCCAAAGGACCCCTTGTTACCATCTTGACAGACAGTTTGAAGCGTCTGTTACAACAACAACAGCAACAACGGCTGTGTATGGATGTTATACAAGCTTTTTAAGGCCAGTTGTTCCTCTTTTCATCAAGCAATAGCAGCATTTTGGAGAGGGCCCACTGGAATAAACTACACACACTACATTTAATCCTTCTCAGACACGTGAAGCAGGTCTCTCCATCACACACATGCTTACAGAGCAACATTCCTCCATGCACTTTACAGATGTCATAAATCCCATCGCATCCACCTTAATTGCTCTTAATTTCTACCATGCAATTACGCTAATTGACATGCAGTCTTAAGTCTTACAATCCACATCTAAGCCATTGTTGATTGCCTCTGACCCACGCAAAGGTTCACATCCCACCCCCACACAACCAGATCTTCAGTAGTGAGATGTCACCTCCAAATGCCTATTCACATGCTGAAAACTCTTCTACTGAATGCACAATAAAACGAGCTTTGGTTCATCCCATGGCAGCAGAGTCATCCTGTCCAAGACTATTATACCTCCCGCTGCCAAAAGAGTCCCATTTGACCTTCTGTACAAATGTTTTGTTTTCAGTTTGGAATGCACCGTTTCAGTCCCTGAATATATACAAGAAGTTGCATAATTGCAAAATATACTTTTAAAATGTTTAAAATGTTATAAAGTGGTGACTCGAGGGCCTTTTAAGGTCTGGAGGTTCTGGAGAAAAAAATTAGTCTGACCCATTGATTAAGTGATGGTATAGTGGGATAGTATGTATCAGATGTAGCAGTATATATGTCTACTGAATCAGATTTTTGTTGTTGTTGTTAGTTTGGAAACCTGTTTAAACTCTGAGAAAAGAGCACAGCCCTTTAAACAAGCTTTCAAGGGTCGATCTGTGTTTACCCAAGCCGTGCTGGAGGTAGCAAACAGAGGAGCTTAGAGCAGCCACCAGCCTGATCGTTTTTGAAGGATGAAACTGTCAATTGGTCTGGTTCAGGATTCAATACATCATACCGAGAGCAGCCATCTGTCCCACCTCGCTGTCAAAAATAGATCTCGTCTGCAGTGCAACAAAATCATAGCTACAAAACTGCACCAGCTAGGGAGACAGGTACAGGTAGTTAGATGCTGGTAGCTAATCTGACAAATTCCCATGCCAAAAAAAGATGCGTTCAGCAGTTTTCGTTGGCTGATTCATGCACACAAAATGTCTGTGTTTGGTCTGCGAGTGAGGAAGTGGCAGACATGACGTATTCATCTGATTTAACAGTAAACCAATATATCAGTCAAAGACTAATTAATATAAATATGCAAATGTTCATTTTCATGCACTGTCAAATACCATCAGTTCAATAAAGCTACACAGAAATGACTGTAGGTTTCTTATTCCAGCTTTATAAATGAGCCTGACTTCTGATGAGATAAGTACATAAAACAAAGACATATAGTATATGGCTCGACATGAAATTAAATTGTGCTTGGTAGAGTAAATGCAAAACCGTGATGAGTATAAAAGAAGCAAGGGTTAAATCTGCAATTAGTACATTAGTAAACAATTAGTAAAGTACATGATATTTCTACCTATTCGCACTGTAGCACCATAAGGGCTGTGCTGTCCCATATTATATGTAGCACTATATAATGCTGTAGAATGATTGGAAAAATTCAACAAGAAATTACCAATGCTGCAGTAATTTAAAAAGGAAATATTAGGATGACAAGATGGTACACAAACTGAACAGTGTGTACACACAGACACAAATGAAAGCCTTTCTCAAGTAGTTGTTGCCATTCGAAAATGGGCATTTTCTTAATGGCAGAGGCACTTAGGTCTTGGTAGTTAGAAATGTAGTTTTTCATCATCAATTAGGATGACTTTCATTTAAAACATTCTCTGTCTTTAATTCCCCGTTTCTCTTCTTCACTTAGACTCAAACACACGCCTGGTTTAAAAGGCTTTGCAAGCTCAGTTCCAGTGTTGATTGATAAGAAAGCAAAAGGAGCCTGATGACCACACACACACACACACACACACACACACACAGCGAAGGCACTCATTGGCTTGTGTCGCCTTACCTTCTTTGTCTGCTCTGCAAACACACAGAGTCTGAGGCATCAGATTGGGTGAATGTGGTCTGAATCAAAAATGTTTGTGCGTGTGTGTGTGTTTGTGGATTTACACAGAGCAGGTCAAAGTCTGCTCTCACATATGTTGTTTGTGATGGTCTGAAAAGGATGTTTGGATGGGTCATCAATGGTCTGTGTGTATGTGCATGAGCCTGTGTGTGACTGTGTGCATCTCCTTTTTCTTAGTAAGGAACCTTTCTGCACAGCCATGAGGTACAGGTGTGGAAGAATCCTCTGTGTCAGTATGAAGGATCATAACATAAAGTAAGGCAAGAGGTCAGAAACACAATGACACACAGACGCCCATACACTTGTACACACACACACACACACACACACACACACACACACAGTATGCACCCAGACACAGAAAAGCCAGCGTACCTCCTGTCTCAGTGGAATATAAACTGCTCCCCTAAAGAGGAAAAGTTAGAGCAAGCTAGCTAGCTCAGAGAGCTTCCCACCTGTTTAATAACCCTAAATGAAAGGATGCACAATCCTGAGGAAAAATGCCAGAGGGTGAATAAACGGCACAGGACAGAGAAACTAGAAAGAAACTCGGTAGCACGTAAGCAGTAGTTAGAAATGTAGTCGCTAGCTAGCTATCAACTAGTCCTGCAAGTATCATACCTACTCCCTATGTCTTACCACCGCCTATTTTTGTAAGGATGTGCAGATAATCTTCGCTGTACCACATTCAGGGGACATCCATCAACATTTGATTTTTATGCGCTTGAATGTGAAATTAGAGATTTGTGTATGCAAGTGCCCCAAGCGTCATGCCTTTACATTCAAGTGACAAAGCTCTCTAGCAGCCATATTATGACTATTGTGACATCGTGAGAGGCTGCGTTGTAGCCGGACGGTACGTCCTCGCTCTGTGGTTACGACAGGGACATCATGGCGACTGCAAAAATCAACTCCCGGCGGCTGCGAGGTTGAACAGAGCCGACACCACACAGATGTATGGGAGAAATTAGCTGATTGCTGAAAATGAATGAGAGCACCTGTTTAAAAGAGCTGAGTGAAGAGACAGGGAGAGAGAAGGAGACTGGAGAGAACAGAACGAAGAAGGAAAGAGCAAACAAACACGAACGAAAGATTGTACAAGAGACGGTTGAAGACGCCTGCTCACTCACAGCTTCACAATATATTATATATTTTATGACATACCTTAACCCAAATCATGATCTTTCCCTAGACCTAACCAAGTCATTTTGATGCCTCAACCTAACCAGTGATTTGTAACGGCACGGACGAATGATGTCATCCTGCCGATATGGGCGACAGATCACAAAAGGTTTCCATGTGTTGTTCTAGAGGCCTATTTTGTTGTTTCATTTAGAGGACTTGTTGGGTTTATGTAGGTTTCACCGAAAGAATATTTCAGGATAGACTAGGGAAATAAACTCATCTAATCCCATAGCTCCGATATTCCAATCAAATTTTTGATTAACAAAGCCGAAAACTCAACTCCTTCCTTTTGCATAATTTTAATGTTAAAAATCAATCCTCAAATACACAGACACACACACAAATACAAATACCACCTGCAAGTGGTACAAATGTTACTGTACAGCAGCTCTTATTTTCCTTTCCTGTAGGTGGCAGACATGAGCATGTCTTAATCTGCAGGTATAAACGTCTGCTGCTGTGCCTGTTGGCAGGTGGCACAGCTCAGTCATGTAACTTGTGTAGTACCTGTAATACAGCAACAGATGAAGCACAAATACATGTTTGTTTGCTTGTGAGAAAGAATTTAAAGTGATGAGACCTGACGGAAAGAGACGAAGGATTCCATTCATAGAAACAACAAGAAAAATGTAGAATGAAAGAGAAATAGCCAAAGGAAAAGCAAAGCTTTAGCTCTATGTATGCAGGGCGACGGAGATCTGGCATTTTTCCACAACAAGGCCAACTGAGGTGTGATACAGCCAAGTGAAAGCATCTCAAACTCAAAATTCATTTATTTCACACCGTATTGCTGCTGACAATATATTGCTCTTAGATTTGTTAAAGAACAACAAACCAAACACATATCCAAGAGCTAAAAATATCTTCTTTGTCTAGTGCAATTGTGGATTACATGCCTTGCTAAAAGGTGCTGCACAGGATTTTGGTGGAAAAAAAGATCTGTTACGTATTTCCTTTTCTTGCAGTTTTAACCACTGGGAAGATAAACTAGGCTGCTTTCCAGCCATAAGCCTGCTTCTCTAAAGGCTAAAGGCAGAGAACAGCAAATGTGCACTTGGTTCTTACATACTTAAAGCACATGGTAAAGTCATCAGCTCATGATGATCCTCTCTCCCCCTGACTTCTTAAACGTCGCATAATGTGCAGTCACGATAAGTTAAGAGCAGTATTGCAATTCAGTGGAACAACATTCAGTATCAGTATTTCCGCAGTATGGAGCTCAGCTGAATGCTATTAAATGGGTCAAAGACGTTGCACAAATAAATTGTAAATGAGGGAAATGAATATGATCTTTTCTCCACAAAACCCTGACCTTTCCACTGTTTATTGTGCTAAATAATGATACATATGAATGTGCCTTAAGGTGATGACACGTGGTCCTCATTAAGACATACACTAACAGTAGAATCAATTATCATTAGCCACGTGTGCAAGCACCGACGCTGGCCGTTTAATTATCTGATAACGTTGTAGCATTGTACTCTAGGTGCTCTCAGCATTGTGCCCAGTCTACGATTGTGTGTGTGTGCGTGCGATACATGTTACTGAATTTCACATGTTCCATCACTTCTAATGAAGACACTTGAAATGGAAACGTGCACTCACTCAGAGATGCGAGAACACCATTAACAGACATATTTATGGCTGTATAGCGTTATTAAACACACATTTGCTTTATAGCTGACATTCATCTGTCCCCTTTGCATATTGTGTCGAGACTTCAAGAGGAAACACAGTTCATTTAGAGTGCGATGCTTTTGGTAAATCAGCAGTGGCTTTTTTTTAATGCATTCGTTATTGTGTGTTAGAATATCTCAGTAATGTTTTTGTTAATATTCAGTCATCCATATTATAGTAATTATCTGATTATGTCAAACACAATCTTCCCGCCAGGCTAAGCCACATCAATCATGTCCCTGCTGTCATAAACTGCAGTCACATTGGTCCCCACGGCATTTCTCCTGCTGCCATTTAACGTTCTCATGTGAAACAAGCCCGAGGACAGACATAAAATACAACTAGGAGTAACGCCATACATTTGAGTTTTTCATACTTTTCCATACTTTGCACTTTGCGAGTGAGTTGAAGCCCAACACTTTTAAAATCCGGCTGCTGTTGACGGTAATTTTGAGGATGCCATATTCTCTCCCGTGCAGTGAATCTTGGGATAGGTTGAGCCACAAAGGATCCAGCAGTTGGATCCCCCAAATTCGTAAAAAGATGGCCGCATTTGAAGGAGCCTTTGAAATGGGACAGGCTTGTTGCGCCACGCCTTCGAAGGGTGCGGCCCCTGAACTGAGACACAGCTGTAGATTGGTCAAACCCTCAGGCCATCTCAACTTAATTTGGAGTATTTGCAATAGCTAACTGCGTAGGCTAGCATTTCTGTTCACCGGACAACATACCTATGAAGCATTATATTTGACCTGTGGATCTCAGATTTTAGTGTCATTGCTGGTATTTCACAGGCATGAAGAAAAACTTTCTCACAGATCACATTATCAATGGAAGGTGTGTGATTCAGCCTTTGCTCAGTGATAATGAATGTTCTTGCCACGTTCCGTTCCATCATCTTTTAGCAGCTTCTTCAAATTGAATTCTCAAATTCGTTCTCATATCACCAGACAGGTTGATCATCTTCATCTTCCTTTTTGCAAAAAGAAATAAAGCCAGTTTTCCTCTCAGATGTCGTGGTGTACCGATCTGGAATTCCAAAGGAGGCGTTATGAAGAGGTCGCTATCTTTTTTAACATCTTAAAATTAAATTGTCATTACATTTTATTCCTGAAATCTAATTAGTTGTTGATTATATCTAATTGTTTCTTTTCTTTATAGATGTGTTTTTGATTATTGTCTTCTGATTTGGTGAGCTCCTGTTTATTTTATTACTTACTGTCATTTATTTTCTTTGTATGCTGCTAAGTCATGTTTTATTTATTAGTTTGGCATATTCTTTCCTTTGCTCTCTTTGTTCTTTCCTTAAGTCGAGTTGAGGGGATGTCTGTTGAATAAGCCCCTGTCTTCTTGACTTCTCCTGTCACATCTTCTTTATTTCTATTATTGGGTTTTATGCTAAACTAAACTATAAAATGCCAATGATGCGCTGTGGATTGGATTAAGTTCCACCACCACAAAGACCTGGGATTCATAGCACCGATGAACACTGGTGTCACCAGTGAAGCTCATTACTACTCATACCAAGAAGTGGCTGGCTACACCATTGATAGAGGTAGTATGTGGTCTGGGTATAGGCCTCCCAAGGCTAGCATTATAGTTCACAGTGACAAGGACTGTAGAGCATAGGTAATTGGGCATTCCAAACTGGAGGAAAATAGGGAAAAGACTGAGACATTTTAAAAGTTTAAAATATAGAGTTGTTTAATCCAAATGCACTGTGGAGCACCTTTTCCTGACTCAGTTGTCAGAAGCTGTACCTCCGTCAGTGCCGTCAGCCAGAGGACGTCCCAGCTGATTTACATCAATTGTCTGTTATGGGCCGAGGTTGTGTGGCCAATCTTATAAAAGCTGTGCAGCACTGTGTCTCAGTCTCCGTTCGAATCGGTGACTGGCTGGACCATAAATAAATACTACAGGTGGAGTCTACCTGTTGGCTGCTAGCATCTGTCTTTATTGTCCAGCTAGTTGTGCTGCCAGTGTCTGCTGGCCATTACCCAGGCGGCAGCGCTATCAGCACCATCCTGAGCTTATAAAATGGGAGGCTATTCATAATGTCCCAGTGGGAAATGGTTCTGAATTGAAACTCAAACAGCAATCTGAGCAGTAGTGACACTGCCAGGCATGCAGAGAGAAGAAAGCAAAAGGTATCGCAGCCAAAATCACCCGTTAATGTCACAACACATCAGTGGGCAGTAGATGTAAAGGCAGCTGGAAAGATTCAGAGAGCACTGGCAATCATTAGACATTTCACTCATCAGTAGTTACCATAAGTATTAAAATTTTTAATAAGTCTGAAAATTGGCAATGTGCTTTTATAATGCCAACATTATTCATACGATATTTTACTGGGGATTTTTGTTGCGGATCAACAATCTTTAATCTGATTGTTTTTTCTTTGGGGATGAGCAAAGCAATATATTGTTTTATCAAACTTTAAATTGAGGTAATAGAATTTTAACAAACACAACACTAGAATAAAGTAATATCACAGCGGCTACAATAGTTTCACACATTGTGAATCTTTAAGTGCGCAAGTTAAACTTTCCTAATAAGCCTAAAATATTTGCTACAAAATGTTTCCTTGAAGCTGAAAGTGTCTGTAACAAAAGCTTCTCTTTTAAAACATGTTATTTACATAGGAGTAGTGACTGGCTCTCTCTTTTCATGCCACTGTAATATCCTCCATCTTAAACTGTCACTATGTCCACATGCATAATGATTAGATTCAACGATGCATGAAACTACATTGAGGGGGATTGGGACAGTGGTCACGCTTGTCAGTCGTAGACAAAAGATGGGTCCCATTAAAGAGATTAACTTTCCCACACAGAGACACGCACACATGCAGGCGCTCGCTCAGTCATGTAGTCACACAAATACAGCACTGGAAACGTAGATACACAGGTAAGCTACACTGCATGGAGTGCAACGGCCAAAAATCTGCCATGTCAGACAAATGTCACTTCCTGTTTCAAGAAAAGGTCCTATTTTCTTTTGCATGAGGCCATTTGTTTTGACCTGTCCGTCTGTACACACAATACAACCCTGTTCCCTAAAAATGATGTTCACACACCACACAATGACAGGCACACGGACACACAATCTCTGTCTGTCATCTCTAATAGGTAAAAACATTTTTTCTTTAATTCGTCATTGTTCACCATGAGAATGTCTTTTTGTTTTTTCATTTTTCTGCCAAAACGATTTTACTGCCATAGCGGTTGCTGGAAAAAAAATGACGTGGCATTTTGAGAAATGAAGGGTCACCGTAACCTTAGACACATTCTTTTAAAAGGACTCTTTGTGTGGAGAGGTTCTTTGAGGGACAAGGCAAGAGGAAAAGCTGTGGGAGTCAAGGTCCATCCCCATCTGTTGATTTTAATGGTGCTCTCCGAGCCCATATGTCCGTGTGCAAAACATGTTGCCACAAGAGAGGCGAAAAAAAAAGGATTTTTCTCTCTCTTTCTAGTTCAAGTTCAAGTGGAAAAAACAATATCTATTGGATTAAATTACGTTTTTGTTCATATATATATATGTCAAATTTGGATGTATATTATAGTGTAATGATTGATTTGACTGATCATGTTATCAATTACGTCTGTGTATTTCATGCTGTGAGATGTCAAAGTGTCGACCATGAAAAGAACATGAATTAAGAAACATGATTTAAATCGGTATAACCATATAATGTAACAGATTATCAACCCTTATTTCCTTATGATGCTGCATGCACGCCCAAGGCCAAAGCACTTGCAGCTGGTGCCTAGCAAAACAGTATAACCAAACACAATTTTCAAGTGTGGGAAGTATGACTCGTCAGTGTTGCATTACATACAGCTTCCATTTAAGCAAGACTCCCACTCTGAGTCCAACAACAGCTCTTCTCAGCTAGTTTCCCCTCCCTTGCCCACTCATGGCTTTTACACATCATCAAACCCACTACAGACTGCAAACTGATCGCAACAGAAGCATTGTGACCTCAATTCAGTGTCGGCGAACTAAGTTACTGTGACAAAGTATTGCTCATTTACAGCGATATGGATGGTGACATGTGTTTTCTGCTGGTTTCTTGCTGTGAATGTGGACGAAAACACATCCAACAAACTGCGCGGCTTGTGTCAAGGACCATGATGCAGCAGGTGCCGCAGGCCTGGAGTCATGCAAATACATGCATACTTACAGCAGCCCATGAATGCTGAAATAATCTCCGCGAGTGCTTTTGTCCACATCAGATCATTCAGTATTACTTAGCTGTGGTTTTCTGCAGCACAGACAATGCAAACTTCTTTCTAAATATACTGTGATTTTAAGCAAACCTTTGCTTGCACTTGCTTGTTGTTGCAAAATGCTCTCTCTGTGCTCCAGTAATTAGTTTGCTAGTACCCACGCTCACTTTCACAAATGACAATCTATTAGATGACTGAAGGCACATTTAAGTGATTGTAGGCTGGATGACAAAATGAAACCGTATTTATTCATTTGTTTTTTCACACAGCAATTGTTAATGCTAATGATGCATCAGTTTGTGATTTGAGAGGTTCAGTAATATAAATGAAGAATATTTAATGACGAGTAATATGAAAGAACAAACACTAAAAGCACAGATACAAGGTAACTCCCATAAGGAGTGGGTGCACGGGTAAATTGTACATTGTTTTCTGGTCCAATACAACAAGATGCACAACATATCATTCCCATTCCTTGTAAATGAACAAGCAGAAGGTTGCAATCTAAGAGGTTATGTAGCATCTGTCCCTTAAGCTCCTAAAGCAGAAATTATTGGAATTCTGGCCGGTACGCCAAGTGTTTTCCTCCAGACTGCTTCCCATTTGAAGTTGTACGTTTGTAAATGGTGACAGGTGTTATGTTGATACACTTTTACCATGTTCGATCTTGTTTCAAGTGGCAGCTGAGGCCTGTACTACGAAGCAGGATTTGGAGTTAATAAGGCAACTCTGGGTTTTCAGGATTACGACGGTGGGTCACTTGCCATGATACCTTATGCTGCGTGCCTAACCTGCTCCAGAGCAGGTTATGTTGGTGATAACAGATCAACGGGTATGAAGAAATGCCTACTGACCAATCATTGCTCGTAGAAAATGGCAATAGAAAATCCCGTGGCGCTCGCTGCGTGGATTGTGAGAGGAGCTCTTTTGACCTGAGAGATACAAATTCTCATGGGAGGGACTGACTATCTGTGTCAGCTTCTTGCAACAAAGTCACAGCCATGTCACTGTGCTTTTGTATACCGATTTCATCCTGCAACCGAGACTGACTGAAGCCTTGCACTAGTTGTACTTATTAGATCTGAAAGTAAGCCTACTTACCGCTTTGAATAATTTTTTAATATTTACTTTTTTAGTCCGCTTTACACCGCGTTGATAACCACCATCGTGTGACCAACTTGCGTGATCGCGTTTTTTAGGCTTGTTGAAGCCAGATAACGCAAAGTTATCCTGGGTATGTTGGGTTTGCTTCGTAGCACAGACCTCTGGTGAACTGTGGTGGAAAAATGCAGCTTTTTTGACAAAGAAAGCAACTGGGTTTGTTTCACAGGAGAGTTTGGTTATATTTGAAGAGTTCACCAAAAGCAGTAGGATAGCAAAGTCATGTGTGTGTGTGTGTGTGTGTGTGTGTGTGTGTGTGAGTGAGAGAAAGAGAGAATAACAGAGAAAGAAGTACTGCAGATGAAAAGAATGTCAGAGTCAAAGAAGAGAGATGCTGACTGTTTAAGACATCAAAGTATAAAATCAGACCTTTCCATCTCTTCTTGCATACAATTACAGATGATGACAAATCAGTCCATCAATACAAGCCACAATAGCAAGAAATTATAATTATATAACAAATGTACTTACTTACTGACCTATTGTATTCCTGGGCTCCTGACTTGTGCTGGGGGGGTAAGTAAGGTTCTTAATATAAATAAAACGTATCTAAAGGCGATGACAAACTTGCGATGGTGAACCGGCCGGACATAATAGCGGTGGACAAACAGCAGAAGAAGGCAGTAGTGACAGATGTAGCAATCCCAAGCGACAGCAGCATCAGGAAGAATGAGCACCAAGGGCTGAAAGAAGAGCTGGAGAAGATGTGGAAAGTGAAGGCAGCAGTGGTCCTCGTAGTACCCCGGGACACTTGGGGCTGTGACCCCCAAACTGGGAGAGTGGCTTCAACAGATCCCAGGAACAATATATTTCTGTCTGTATCTGGTAGTACTGGTGCAGCTCCTCACAAGGAGCTTGTATTGTATGGCTTTGTAATGCAGAAGTTGAGGGTATGTGTGTATTGTTCTGGTTGTCTTTCACAGAGGTTCTTTGGAGGACCCCACCCATATCAGGCATGACCGTTCCCCCAGCAACTTCCTAAAAAAGTCACAAACCCAACCTGTTAGAAAATACATTTTTCACACTTTCTATGGATATATCACCTCAAGTGTGGTTTAAAACTCCTTTTTACGACCCTTTTCACTGTTGACAGCTTGCCTAGTTTTAATACATATCCCCAGAGTTGTGATTACATGTATATTGTATATGATGCAGTCACACAATCTGCTATTTGGCCTAAACCAGAGTGGGAAAAATGACTCACTATTCGTTTATAATCTTTACCCATTTATTTCTGTTCAGGATCACAGCAGGGACTGGAGCCAAACCCAGTAAGAATTGGACAGAAGATTGCACAGACGGCAGGGAAACACCCTGGATGGCAGTGCTTGAATTGGGCCAATACTCAATTGGTACATTTGTACAGAGCAGTTGTACTTGCCCACCTGTGTACTGTAATATTCCACTGTGTAACAGTGGACCAAACCAGGGTTAAAACACCACATTGGACCAAATTCTGTCACAGGACTAGAGGTATACTTTCTGTATGGCAAAAAAAATTTTTTTTTCACTTGAATTATAAATTACTACATCTCCTTGAACTACATGTCTGCCTCCCTACGGATCTCAGGTGAGTTGGAAATCTTTATAATCCTAAACTCAACAACCTGCTTTAATAGCCTGGCATTTGTCTAGAATGTTAATACTATTAATTCCCATGTTATTGTCTTTGTTCTTGTCACTCTCCTTCTGGGTTTAATTTGGTACAACACGAAATGCACAGTGTAAAATGATCTTAGCAAAGAACTGTGCTTCAGGTACGCCTTATCCTGAATTAGTCATCCGTACGTACTGTTTATAGAGGGAGGATTTTACTATACAAACACATCCATCACATTTGACAGGCAATAGTTTTCTGAACAGTTGTCTTTTCCTGTCGCTGTGTTTTCGTCCTGTCCCTTCCATCATGCTGATTTACTATTTCTCCTCTGGCAAACACATTGTTCCTGGCTCGCTCTCTCGACATTTGTGAATCTGCATGTCTTTCTTGATCTCGCGCGCTAACTCTAGGTTTTAATCTCTCACTTGATGTATTTTCTTCCATCCCCGGATCAAGATCTGTTTGAAACATTTGACCAATCTCCTGCAAGAAACTGCAGCATTCAGGGAAGGCCTCATGAGGCAGGAAAGATGCACTACTTGTCCTTCTTACATCTTTATAAGTTTCCTTTCTCCTCGCAAATAGAGAAGGGTGTACTGCACGTCAAAATGACTAATACTTACCAAAAGTTTAGGAATCGGTCCAGTAGATTGTCTCCGCCGGCATCTGCAAACAGGCTGCAAGGTAATCCTTTGGGGGAATTGCGCTCGTGAAAAGTTGTTTTTGCCACTGAGAGACAATGCCAAAATGTTTGATAACAATTAGTAATTTCAAACCCAAATTCTGCAAAGAATAGGGCCCAGGTTTAAATTGACCAGAGTTTCCCTTTAACTGGGGCAGTGTCAATGTGAACACTACTGAAAATAAATAAATTCCGTCCCTCCCCTACTCTAATTGAGAGGAGAAAGGAAACTCCCCAAACTATGCAGATTGTAGAGGGGTTTCTTGCAGGAGATGGTAAAATAGTTCACCAGATACATATACTTATTAAATATTTAGCATACTTGTTCATTACATTTTAGGGCATCTTGGGAACAAAAAGTTGTGGCAATAAAAGGCAGAGCTGTTTGCTGTGCTCAGCCTTTCACCCAGCCATCTGGGGGGGGAAACAAAATGTAGGTGCACTACTCAGCAATAAACAAGAAACTGCTTTTTGCTCTGATAATGACTTAGCTAAAGTTAAGAATTTTAATTATGAAATTTCAGCCGCATCTCAAAGTGGGAAATTGTTATCTGCAGAACAGATTAGTCAGATTCTGTGTGATACACTCTTATGCTGTCTTGATGTCCAATGGAGGATTTAAAGCAAAAAACAGTACATTTGATGTTTTGGCTCCTTAAATGTGTTGGCGTCCTTGTTTTTTTCTTTTTCATCTTTACATTGAAAAGCTTTCACAAGCACTTGTATTTCTTTCAAAGACAACTACTACTGTCACCTAGTGCTTGCTCATGGTGGTAATCGTTGGGTCTCTGTAAATAACAATATAAAGAGTATGGTCTAGACTTGCTCTATAATAATAATTGCCCCCGTGATAACTTCTGTTATGATTTGGAAGTTGAATTGAATACATTTCTTTTCTAACCTCTTTGTCATCAATCATACCAAAAAGGGGACCTTCATTGCAGAGGTAATGAAATGTGCCAGCTCATCACTCACCATCAGTGAAACAGCATGACATGCATAATGAACATGGTCCATTTGATGAGTCACAATGTGAAAATATTGCCAGAATAATTTTTTTTAAATCAATTCAAATCAGTGCCGCTCTATTTATTTACTTGTATTAAGATACTGTGCAGTGGCCAGTGTTACCACAGACGAAATTAAACACCAGTGCAAAGAAAAATATATAAATTCATATGTACTGTGGCCATTTTATTTATTAATTAACCTGCATTAATTATACATTTTAAGAATAAATAATGTATCTGCCCATTCTTCCATAGCACAAATTTGAGTTTAATTGAGATTTTTCTTTTGCTGTTGTATCATTTAGAAGCCATCAAAGGACTCATTAGAGTTCACTGATTGGTGGCATTTTAGACATATTCATCTCTGAAGCAGCAAGTATTGATTGCTGTATTCTGGGATACAGGAAGTATTGATTGTTGCATTGAAGGGCTTAGAAACTACATGCACAGTACAGCATGTACAGCTGCCTGAGAGTGCAGAGGCCTTTGTTAGTCTTCCTGCCTTTTGTCATGACCCAGTGTCATGTACCGTTTGAATGAGAGTATCTGGGAACAAATTGTCCATTTAGCGTCATGGCCAATGAGATGAGGCATGATGGGATGTATACCGTATGAAGGCTTTTGATCACAGATTGATTGCTCTGCAGGGTTAGACTACAGTGAGCACTGCACGGGAGAGATTCGGGTTTCAGTTGCTGTTGGGAAATGTGTCATCCTGATTTCATGAAAGTAACCTGAGCTTAATTTTTCTCTCTTTGGAATCGTAGGCAATGTATTTAAATTAGGCTAGTGACAAAAACATATTGTTGCATCAGTTATCTAAATATTTCTTTAGGCCAACCAAATATTAATTAATCATTTAGTAGATAAACGGTCAGAAAATAGTGAAACAATGCCCATCACAACTTTGCAAAGCCTGAGGTGACGTCTTCAAATTGCTTGATACTGAATAAATATTGAATTTCTAATGACCGAAATGAGAGAAAAGCAGCAAACCCTCAAATTTGAGAAGGTGGAACAAATGAATGTTTGGCATTTTTACTAAATTACTGTCAAATGTCTGGCGATGGAGTAGAAAATTAAATGTTTCAGCTCATCATTCAACATCAATCAAGCAGCATGACATGCATAACAGAACACGGTCCATTTGTTGAGACAAAATGTGAAATTATTCCTTGACCTTATTTTTTAATAATAATTTCAAATCAATGCTGCTCTATTATTTTACTTGCATATACTTGCGTCCACATACTGTATACATGAGAAATGTGTTGCAGTGGCCAGTATGACCACAGATTAAGTTAAACACCAGTGGTCGGAAAAAAAGCAGTAATTTAAATATTAAACCACTGTCCATTAGGCCACATGCACTCATTATCGTTGAAAACGTTGTTAGTTTTGCAACCTTGAGAGCTAATAAACTATTTGGTCATACAACCGTCAACGTAGATTTCATTGACATCAAAGTGAGTAAATCATAACAGAATTTTGAATCCTACTACATTAGTAGTGGGGAACAGAGTAGTTCAACTATTTCAGTAGTTTGTGCTGGTTGTTAAATGGGGTATCTGCGTTCTTATAGCTTCTTTACTGTATATGTATGTGAGTAGGTGTATTACCACTAGTGCCACTTTAGTACTGGGTTTCTATTAGCAGTAGAAACATGCTCCCACATTCCAGAACCAGACGATCAAACACTGGACATCAGTCTCACCTCATTACTGTCACACTTGTGCACAAGCACAGTCACACGTGCACGGACACACACACGCACAAACACTGCACTCTGTGTTCACTTCCCCTCTCTTCACTGAATGCTTAGTCTAGCTGTCTCCATGGTGACTGTCTCCTAGCTACACGCGCACACACGCTTCACACGCACACACACTTGTCCCATCCCATTTCTCTCCTGGCTGATCAAACGCAAAGCACTGTCAATCATGCACGCGGCCCTCCAATCTGGACTTTGTCCTTGGTTATAGAAAGCAGTCATCCTCTTTCTCGCTGTCTCTCTATTCCTTTTTCGGCTCCCTCCATCCTTTCCCTCGGCCTCCGCTCCTGTCTGTCTCAGCCTCCCCAGCCCTCTCATATCAAAGCCAGTGAGGACAGCTGTCGGCCTGTGGTTCTAAACAGCGGGCGGCCGTCATGGCAGGAGGTGAATTAATCTGCCCTGGCATTTTAAACCCCCCAGGCCCCTTCCAAACAGTTACAACTGTGTGGCTCCCCTGTATCTTCACCAGTTAATGCACGCCAAGCACTGATGTGGACAATGACCCAGTTACGGTAATCTGTCATCGCTCCGCAACTAATGATGTGATATTTTATTAATGACATTTCCACTTGCTTCACTGGTGGTTTTTGAAGGGTAACTGCAGATTGTTGCTGGTTATTTTTATGCTTTAACGGGCGATCAGAAGTGTCACTGTGAGAGATGTTTGTTTTACAGCTCTGTATGCTGGTTGTACTGTGGTATTTGCTTTTTGGCTGTGACTGAAAAGACTAATCCAAGACATAGTTCTATTGTATATAGCCCACTATGTTAGTTGAGTTTAACTTAATTTTGCCTGACAAAAAAAAATGCAATAGAGGAGTGAAAAGAGTTTATCAACGTAACATTTTGACAGACATCGGCAAATGTAATATGTAATATTAATAAACCACAGGCACCATAGATCACATGTTTGGCAACTTCTGAAAACTGAATTTTACAGGATGTAAAACCAGATTAATATGTTCATTTAAAATCTTTAATAATTTAAAGTACATTTTACATTTCTACACAGGAGTCTCCGTTTGCATGTGGACATAAAATGGTTTGAGACATGGGTGACGACACACAATCATTCTAGCTTTTATTTAATTTTTTACATTTAGTCTTCACATTTTGCGCTACATTTTCACAAAATGCAGAGTGTGTTTGGCTGGGTCATTAGATAATAACTGACATAGCAGACCCACACAAACAGGACATAATAATAGAGACGCCTTGTGAGCGTGTTCCTGGTGTGCTGGCTGCGGAAAGGAACACATTTTTCTTCTGGTTGCAGCTCGGTGGCTGGGCAAACTAGGGTGTCTCATTTGGCTGGTCAGATAGATCCCTACAGCATGTTCCTGGCCAGTCTTATCTACAAGGAGCTGCAGAGGACCATTATTCAAAGTTATGTCCCTGGACCAGCGCCCCCGATTCCAGGCATGTTGCTCAGTGCTCTGTTGGTTGGTTATCTGACAGAAGCATAGATTATGCTCCAAATGAATAGATCATGTAGTCCGACAAGTGAGAAGCATGAAAAATAGTATACTCATATTTAAGAAAAAAATGTTTCTGTGTATGGAAATGTCAAAACGGTACCAAATTAAAAGGAACTGAGGTAATATAAGATAAAATCATCTTACATGTAAATTAAAATGTTTCTGCAACGTACAATCAGATGATAATGTAACGATCTATTTTATTTTAAGATGAAATAACTGAAAAGTTTGTTGTTCACGCAGTGTTCCTCAAGGCAGATACGTTTCTTTCCTCAGTGGGAATACACAGAATGGTCCATCATGATGGGGAAGTCATTTGTCATCTGGTGCAAAAACATAGAAGTAGGTTTCGTATCTGAAACCGGTGAGTTTTTCTGTCACTTTAGGCCAAGTTATCAGACTCATGTGATCTTAACTTGCTGAGGTTATCTTGGTCGGCTTCACAGGCAGTGTGGATAGACACATCAATGAGGATTTGCAGGCAAAAATCTATATGAGAGAGTGAAGCAGAGTGAACAGAAAGATGGATAAACCTCTCTGTGTTTTCATGGCTGAAGCTCAATCAGACCTTACAGAGATTTACCTTAAAAGCAGCATTTTAAAACTGAACTTGACATTTTAGTCTGTCGGTCTTTTCGTTTCATGCAATCTTCTGTAGCTCTGCCATGCGTCAAGAACTTAATGTGCATATGGCTCGTTGCTGTTTTGGCACAGACAAACAAGTGTGACTTTTCCTGGCTGAAACTGTTCAGCGGATAGAGAGCCCTATGGCTTTCTGGCTAGGGACGGTGATTGAGAATGGCCAGCTGGCTTACTCCAGGTCTGGATGTGAACTGACAGGAGAAATATGGTCTTGGGGACTGCCAGAGGAGAAAGGGGTTCTAGGAGAAATATCTATTGGCCAAGCTTGGCCAGCATCACTCAAGCATTTGTGGTTTGAAATCTGGGGGACGGTTGGACTCGCTTTGATACGGCCAAAATAAATGACAATGTCATAAGATGTTCTGATGACACAAGTGCCCAATTCCTACATTTTATATCATTATAAAGCAGGCTTGAAGCTACTTGATGGAATGGACCAGTAAGAGATTTATTTGCGGGTAGGAGCTCTGAATCACAACACACCTGGTGCAAAGACACATTTAGCCATTTTCCTTACGCATGCTGTCTAAGGCAGGGAACTTCATTAAAACATATTTTACACCTCCTGACCAAGCAAAAGTGACCTGACTATTGACCCATGCTGTCAGCTCCTACACAGGAGTTGGCATATTTCACGTCTTCAATTGCCCTTTAAGGAGGCAAACAGTTATTGCTGCGTTCAATAACTGTAAAAAATTGTGATACCATATGGTTCATAACACACATACCGTGGCTGCTTTAGTGCTGCAATATTTAATTATTTTATTTCTCTAAGAGAAAGTCTGTTGACACATTGCACCATTGCACAGTCCTCTATGTGACTGCTACATATACACAAACTGCCACATCCGCCCCATGCTCAGGAAGTTCAAACACACACACACAGGAATATCACATAAAGAGAAATATCATTGAGTTGAGTGCATTAGTTTCTGTCATACACTGCAGGTGAACAGGCAGCTATTAAAAACACATTTTGCAGCGGTGTCCACTTTCCACAAAATGTAACTGCCATGATTGACTGCACTCATGTTAAATTAAGGGCACCTAAGGATGATGAATTGGTTAGGCTGGGATTAAAAAATAATGCTCCATCACTGCGCTAATCATTTGTGTTGCAAAAGTGGTTCTGACAAATGTGGTTGCCCAACATGTCTGCCAGCCGAGTTAGTCCATTTAGCGGCACTTTTGACTCATTTTAAATACATGACTCTTCTCGCAGCCCTCGTTCCCCTTTGCTTTCATCTGCGCTCTCGTTGCACAGCAGACGGTCTGCAACGCTGCACACAGTTATGCACACAGTATGGTAATATGCACCATTGCTTTCTTAAAGAGAAGTAGATGGTGTCTGCAAAAGCAAGCGGGTGTGAAAATGTTCTATCAACAAGAGGAGGCCTGCAGCATTAGTCAGCGTTATACCACATACTTCACATCCTGGCTTTAAAGAAAAGTATTGTCTTACCCCCCTGAAGCAACCTGATGACCAGCACAAGCCCCAAAATGTGCCTTCAGTCTAGATCTGTATCCTTGAGAAGTCCCTGACTTGGCTTTTATTTTACTTGTTATTTAAATTATTCATTCATTCAGTCCTCTTTCTGTGAATCAAGCTTGTTCATGAGCACCCAGTTTTCCAGTTAATTGCAATTTATAAGCAGATAAGGACTCACACCTGCCACACTGCAAACTCCCTCTCACAGCCTGAATCAGAGAACTAAATCAGTGAATGACACCCCATGTAAAAACGTCATGTAATAACAAAAGGGAGGGATTTTTTGTCTCATTCTGTACAGCCCGCCTGCTCAGATACTATATTAAAGAATAGGTTCATACTTTAGCACAATATTCACATGCCGATATGAACGCTGAAACTGTTTTTGGTCGCTTTAATCGTTCCTCCTGTCCACGGCGGCTGTGAAGTCCCTTGTAAAAGATGGGGCACAAAATCCCCAGTCCTCATTATGTGCAAAAAGAATTCAGCTGATGCTAATATGAGGCTTCGTGTCATATCCCGTGGATCGTGTTCTGAGTTTCCTGTTTTATTTTGAAGTGTTTCCTACTCTTGTCAGTTTCCCCCCTTTGTTGATTCCTTTCACCTATGTCTCATTTCCTTCATTAATCCCTTGTCTATTCATACTGGCCCGTTCTTTATCTGTTCATTGCTCATGTTGGGTTTGCTCCCTGGTGTTACTCTGGATAGATTCTCGTGTGTGCCACCGCTGGAACTATTTTTCCTTGTGTGAGTTTTCGTGCCTCTGCCTGACTCCTGTGGATGTTCCTCGTGTTTCGTCTCTGGACATGGATTCCCTTTTGTCCGTGTTCCTGCCTGGCTGCCTACCTGTACCTACATGTAAGCCTATTTTGTGTCAAACAAACCATTGAAACTGCTCCAGTATGCCTACACAGTCTGCGCTTGGGTCCTTCCCTCGTTTCCAGAACCACACATCACAACACTAAGTGGGTCTATTCGAAAGTCACAGTCTTCCTGGTAGAAAACTCCCTTGATGTGTTACCATCCCTCCACCACAGCTCAGCCTGGAAACACACAGAAGGGAATTTTGTACTAAAAAGAATAACTTTGGAAGATTTCCAGTTTATTTCTCTCTAAGCCTCTCTCCAGTGTTCAATTGAACTTTTACGCATACATTTTGTCCCTGTCTCTTACAGTGGAATTGCGCCGCCACTATGAACAGGAGAAACAATTACAGCATCCAAAATCAGTTTCATTCTACATATGGGCATGTGAGTATTGTGCTAAGATAGACTTGAAAGAATGTGAGCCCATCCTTTTAGTAATAGATACCGGACCATCAGACATATGGCTACACATTCAGCATTTGAAATTAAAATTGAGGATATATTGGTGCTCCTTTTGTAATTAACTTACTTAAAACTCATACTTTCAGTCATGAATAAGTAAAGCTATCAAATCCTGTTCAATCTGAACTAAATTCATGGATATCGCAGCTGAAACAAATCTTTTCAAACGGAATAAAAGTTGGAACGCCATTACACTGCATTGCTGTTTTTATCTGAACTTGGTTGTCACTGGAATTACATACTCTATGGCATCTTTGATATATGTCTTTAAGAATGTTCTTTAGCTTTACCCCTTTGTGTCTGTAGAGTTACAAAAAAGACTTTGTGAATATGCACAAGCTGTGATTTTTCAGGTCAGTTCCTTGGCAGATGTGAGCTTTATAGAAAGACATATACATAATTTACAGAAGTAGCATACTACACTTTTCTCCTTTGCTTTTCAGATCCTCAGTTATTTACCTCAGTTGCTGCCAAGATGTGTTGTGATTAGAGCCAGCTAGTGTCATTGTACCGTATATATGCACACACACACAATCATTTCTCTGCCATAGTTTTCATAATTCATTTTTCATCCACGATTTGCTGACAACTTGAGAGCTTGTCAGCCGAAATGATTTATTGATAGGAGGTTTGTGGGAATAGTTCACCTGACCTCAATACTAACTGGCATTAAAAGTTATGGAAATTCAACAGTCCATACAGTGCACTCAAAAGGCGAGGGGATATGACAATCAATATTTAAATATCAATGGCACTGTGTCTACACTTGGCAGTGAATGGACTTTAATTTACACCCAGTATCATGGACAGTGTTCAGAGCTCTACATTTCTGTATGAACAATGCAATCAATGCATTTTTCACTCATTACAAAACTTTACATGAACCCTTTGATTTAGGCGGATATTCTCGCACTGAAATTTGCAGAGTAATGATCAAACGGAGCCACTTCAAGAATCTCTCTTTGTAGAACACACAAATGGTTGGGTGATCAACATCCTTCAACAGGCCGCATTTTATTGAACAATAATTCACATAGTCATTGTCATGGATAAGAGGGTTTTACATAATGCCGCTTGCTATTCATTCCAAGAACAAAGTGGAGCCCCTCCTCGTGTCTCACTCCCAAATCTGCGGGTGAGCTCGTGATTAATGTGTAATTGACTTGATGAATGGGTTTCCCATTCCGCGAATCCATCAAAATACTGCTTGATTAAGCGTCCTCTGCGCCTCTGATTAAAAACCAGCAAGATCAGCTTCATTTAAACACAAGCACGGACCCATCATGTTTCAAAATCTGGTCACGCCCACTGATTATCTCCTTGCAATGTGGGGTAATCAATGCTCGGAGAGGCTCGGTATCGGGGGTGACATAGTTGTGGTTGTAAGGGAGGCTTTGCAAGCAGCGTGGCGGAGAGTCGGCCCGGTTTCAGCAATCAGTCATGCCAACAGAAGCAGAATGGGATGGATAGGGGGCGGAGGAGGAGATGGATCGCGGAGGGTACGAGTTTGAGAGGTGAGAATGAGATGGAATGGGATTCAGACGGGGACGGAGAGATGGATCCTGAAAGTAAGACAGTGTGGTGAAAGTTTCATATGAAAAGCAGGGAGGTGGAGGAGGAGGGAGAGGTGCTGACAGAAGGGATGATGAGCAGACATGCGGAGATATGTTACGAGGTATCACGGGCAGAGACGGCGTATGACACTCTCTTGACACTCTCTATGATCACCTCTTCGTTCTGTAGGAATCTATACCTCTCGCTCCATCTCTCTGAAGTGTAATTACAAAATGATGACGACCAGGATCTCACCCCCACAGCTACCAGGGAAGAAAGATATGCCTTTACAATATAGTATATCACAATATATCACCTATATCTGGCTACTATATGACATTTTACATCTACTGTTAGAATTATGTATTTCACTAAATATAATTATTTCAACTAGCAATCACAGCAATTGATCATGCATTTGTTAACATTTTTTAATGTGTGTGTATTATTCTGAATGAAACTTTTCAGACCATACATCAGCCATATGGCGGTGTGTGTAAAGGGCTCAATTCCCAGGGTTGTTTCTATGCTGCGTACTTATGATATGATGCCAAGACAGCACTGCCATACCCACAAGTATTATAATTACCAACCTCCGGGATGTTATTTTTATATTACAACAGCATAATGGGAATATGTTCCATTATGTGCCATTACTTTAACGATACCAGCGCTTTGTGGAGATAACAGCCCTGTACCTAACAGTTTAAAAATGGATTTTGAGATTGAGATTTGTGTTTTGGACACTTATGACTGTGTGTATTTTTTTATTTTTGTTGCTTACAACTCATCTCATGTCATCAATACCTGTGAAGAAATTTAAAAAATATATTCATAGATCAATATTAAAGAAATCCAAGCAGTGATCACATTGGAGTAGAGGAAACATTACATGACTGTTGTTCCTTGATGTTCCTTGGACAATGGATGCGCTCCAAAAGCTGGCTGGCACAGTTCCGGTTTCCACTCCATTTCTATTCTGGACACGAATAGGCACATCACATGCCACTTATGCTGACTTGAATCCATGACTTTCTGTGGCAAACAAAACACAACAGTACAATACAGTCTAATAAGCACATGTTTAACACGGTTTGTATTCACTGAATCTAAGCGAAAAAGGTATATCACAGCATCTCTACTACCTGTTGTTATTTGATTATTAATTGATAGACATGTATTATAATGTCATACCTACAGTTTAATGCGCCACCTGCTCTCAATTTAAACCTGGATTGGAGTGCAGCCACTGACACAGTGGCATTTACGGAGAAGCCCTTATTGTGGTGCATACTGTTAAAATTGAACACACTGTCCCCAGGAGGTAACCAGACTTTTTCAATTTCAATTTTTCAAAAGTCATGAAATTGCCATGTCATCTTGTAGGGTTGGGTGATACCATGATACATACTGTGACATAATATGAATTTCCATTGTCAGGGATTTTGTCATAATGTGGTAACTTACCCTTTTGACATATCTGGCTGTATAAGGCATTGTGACAAATGTTGTAAATCTATGACCAGGACTTTTCTTTATGGCAATATTGAATTTTTAAATGATTTACTTTTACTTTTCTATATGAACCACTGTGATTTTCCCAGTGTTTAATTAGCTGGAAGAGCCAAAAACACACATTCCTGCCTTGATTTTCTCGATTAGTGTTGCAGGAATCATTATATCACAATATATGTCAATATCATGTTATGAAATTATGCATACCATGATACAGGATTCTATCCACATGACATGTTTTGAATTAGTATGGAAAGTCAGTCAACCTTTGATTCGGAAAATGTCCTCGTCCTCGTAACCCAAACAGTGGTAATAATGGCCTCCATCTATATGTAGCTCATGTCTTTTCCACAATAACATGAGACTATCCCAGATTTTCTATATTTTATTCCCTTTGTGGTCCACTCACCCAGTTTAGCTTCCAGAGATTGGGCCATAATGAGACTTTGGCCTGTCTACGAGAGCATTCATTAACACTCAGATGAGTATTAGCAGCAGAAAAGCCGTTCCCTCCTCTCTTCTCGTCTCCCCTTCAGTTAGAGGTCTTGTTTTCTCGGCAGCCATTTGTCAAGCTCCTATTTTCCCATGTCAAATTGTTGATCTCCCTGTTTTCATCAACTGCTTCGACCTTTAGTCTACCAAACTCCTGCTTTCTTTCACTTTTTATCTCCTCTTTCATTCAGGTTCAATCTGTCTTTATGCCTCACTTTTTTACTTATTTCTCTCTCTCTGGGTACCGCAACTCTTTTACTCTCCCCTCCCTGCCACCCACCATCACTCCCTCCTACCTGTGCTGAACATCAAAGAGAATCCATTTCCCCTGGAGAGCAGGACTAGCCCCTGTGAGCTGCTCTTGATCCCTGTCCGAGCATCTCTGTTTGACAGCTTACAAATGAGCCTGAACCCCTTGTAAACAGGACACACACACACACACACAAACACAGATGCACACACAGATTCACTATGCAACCACAAGTGTAGTGTGGCTGTAACCTCTGTCACGATCCAAGACCTCTGCTGGCTTCTCGGCTTTCGGAGACTTCGACAGACTGTGCTGCCCTGCACACTGATGTCTGTCTGACCTTCTCACCCTGCGGTGTTACCTTTGACCGTTAATGGTGGAACAGAAGGGAGTAGTGAAGAGGGGAGCCCATAAAGCATGCACAAATTACACTGAAAACATGCACTCAAACATTACACTCCAACACAAAACGCATCTGTGCACCATCTGTGTACTGTACACACACATATGTACACCTAACCAGCACAACACACACAGGTATCAGTTCCAGAGAGCACTTAGCCCCTTCGCTCCAGCTCTACAATGTAACCCTCTGTCTAATACAATCCTCCGACATGGGTTCCCTGCCACAGCACCACGGCATTAGTATCACCGGAGTTGTACTGTAACTGTGGCATCGGCCCGCTGCGCCTCCTGACATTAGGTTCACAAAGATGCCTGAAAACCTCCCAGCGCACTTCTGCAGTGTTGCAGTGGATGAAAAATTCATAGGGAACCATGGCAAAAATCCAGATTGATCCCATAAATATTTATCTGTCTGTCATCTATTGTGTCTGCCGCGGAGGAGGAAAAGAGGACTACAGGGGGGTGAAAGAGGTCACAGCCCCAAATAAAGCAACTTCTTCTAGGTGAGCAACCAAAACTGTATATGAGCTGTGTGCACACAAAACAGGGGGAAGTGTTAAGTGTGACTGTCCATCTTTCCTATGTTTCAGTGCAGAATTGTACATTATGCAGTTTTGGATTTTTGGCTAACCTTTTGTGAATTGAAAATAGACTCGAGTGGGTATTAGGTCGAAAACTAAAGCAAATTCAAATTTGACCTGATGTTGGTGCTAGATGAAAAGTTCACCGAAGGTATTACTATTCATCCGAGGGGTGTCATGCCCCCCGTCTGTGTGACTGTGTGTTCATGTGTTTGTTACTCCTTGGTCTTGTGTTTACTGCTTTACTTCTCCATGTTACACCCCCTGTCTGTGTAACTGTGTTCCTGTAGTTGTTACCTGTTGTTGGTCTCCTGTCTCTGCGTTTGTGTCCTGTCTCTGCCACCCTCGTGTCGCCCTGATCGTTAAGTGTTTTCACCTGTGGTCCATCCCCTCGTTAGTGTCCTGCGTATTTAAGTGTGTTCAGTTCCATTGCTCTCTGTGGTGTTGTAGTCAATATTAGTGTGGTTGATGTCTGTGCTGTTTATGTGTGGTCAGTCTCGGTGTCTCCGTGTTTGGATGCTTTCCCTTTGTTACCTGGCGGACTTACCCCTTTGTGTAAGTTCCTTTTTTTTGTTAAGCCTTCATTAAAGGATGGTTTGCTTACTGACTGTGTGCGTTTGGGTCCCTCCATACCTTCTTCCTCCATGACCATCCCTGACAAGGGGGACGTGTATGGAGTTAAATCTCTATCTAAAATCAAGAGCATGCTCTTTCAGTTTGAGAGCATTCTTTATTAATTTTTATCTTCAGATTTTGTGCTCTTGCACCAAAATAACACTTGCTTGCACTTGGATTTATGCTCTTGGATTGTTTTTCTGTGCGCACGGATTTTTTCCGTGTGCTTGGATTCTCTGCGTTACAACACTATCAAAATTCCCAGCCAATAGAATGCCAGTTGAAGACTTCCTCGTTGATGGCGTGTTCGCTTTATACTACCAGCGTCCCCGCATGGGCGGTTACTCTTTAACTGGGTTCATCCACTTTCTTGCTCTCTTTCTCCGACTTTATTATATATGTACAGTAAATGTATAGTCCAGCGACCGTTCTTTTTCTTTTACTACAATACTTTATATTATAACACGTATACCAGTGTCCGTACGGTCTGTTTTACAATCGATTGGGTCACAAGATCTGGGTCACAGGTTATACTGTATATTTGAGGGCTTTTATTGTGAAGGGTGTAATGAATATGCAGTGCGCATGCCTAGGGAACAAAGGAAGTGCTGCCAGAACCACATTACGAGGGGAAGAGTAAGTGTGGGTTCCGAGTTCGGACCAAAGTGGTGTCTGTTTTTATTTTGTATTCATATCCAGTATCGGCGCCTTACAAAACGCTCGGTTGCAGAGC